>JAOTRH010174325.1:0-12269 GCA_034768845.1 Heliamphora exappendiculata | reverse complement strand
GGTTCATTGTTCTTAGACCTCCTTACTCATGGCAGATAATATGTAAAGACTAGTGTTTATGCGTGTGTAATATTATTAAATATATAAAGATACTAAAAAACGAGGCCATGTATTAAAAATAATTATAAAAATAAAATGTATTAATTATGAATTATGAGAGTTCAAGAAAAATGAGATTTTAAAATAAAAAATAAAAAATAAAAAATGTATTGGTAGCTACATAACTACTCCCATAAGTTTTGACGTTTTAAAATCTAAACTATTATAAGGGTTGCTTTGAAATAAAAAAGTACGATTAGTTTTGAGAAACTAAAATAGAGTTTTTCCTTTTAATAATATTATAGATGATTCCTTTCTCTTTGTGTTCTACTTGAGTTCAATAACAGTTTACAATTAAGAAATAAAAATTAAATTAAATTAAAAAAATGGCTACTGGATCTTGATTGGGTCTCGAAGATGAAATACAATTTGTCTTCTGGTTGTGTGCTTGCCACACTCCTTTGATTTAAAAAATAAAAATTAAACCATTAGAATACTCTACCATAATATGCTAACTAGACCTTATAGAGCCTTTATATAATGATACTTAATTATCTCTTCATTCTAAATTTATATTCTAAGGTTCATTTTAAGACATTCATAATTATTCTTTTAATTATTTTAACATGTAAATAAAAACAATTAAGTGACCCCAAAAAATGTACGTTTTAGTACACAAATTTTAAGTACAAATTTAATAACATATTAGTATTTTTACTAGTAAAATAATGTGTTATTTAAATAAAGCAGGCTTTTATTGATAAAAACTAAAAAAAGTTTATGTGCACTCCATATTATATTTTATATTTTATTCCATAGAAACAACTTTGGTGGGCTCTATGTGTTGGTCTGTGTTGGTATGAAATTCATCTAACTTGTGTCTACGGAGTAAAATATAAGGTGTAACATGAGATTTATATAGCATTGCTCTAAAAATTAATAATCCGTGAAAGACTGTGTTTGAATTTCTGCATTGAATTGAATGGAAAAATGTAAATTAAGGCTAGAAATCCGAACATTACACTCGGAAAGAGAGCTCTTTATCCATCGGGCTCTCGCTTGATGTAAAGTAGTTAGCCAAAATTAGGAATAGTTAATTTAGGTCTCGTTTGGCAATTGATTTTAAGTCGGCTTAAAAATAAATTTTTGTCTTTTTGGTTAAAGCTCAGAAAGTCAAAAAGTTCATTTCCCAATTCAAAAAGCCAAGGTTTTCCGTTTGGCAAAAAATGTAAAAAATTAAAAAGCTAAAAAACTAAAAATTAAAATCAAAATACAAACTCTGAATATTGTATTCAAACTCCCACCACTTTTAAAATACAAGAATATCCTTTATTCATAATTTATTTACTACAATTATTAATATCAAATATATATAGAATTATAAAATTATCAATTTTGAACAAAAAGTAAAAAAATTAATTTTTTTATCCAAACAACTAACTTAAAAAAAACTAACTTAAATGTTTAAACTAAATTTAATTCTTTTTACTAAAAACGAAAAATATAAAAAAATTAACTTTTAAGCTAATTGAGAATCTGACCTTAAATTTGAAATTTGTTTTGCAACCCAAGTTTTAACTAAAGATATTTTGCTTTTTAATGCCCTGCCAAATTTGTAAAAAAGAAATGTAAAAAAAAATCTAATTTTATAAATTATATAAAAAAAATTGCCTATTAATATCTACCGTCAATTTTTCATAATAAACTAATTTAACATTTAAAATCACAAAAAATAATAATTTGATACTAAAAATGAACACATTTCAATTAGCAAAATGAATCTCATTCTCAATGTTTCATTACTTGCGAATGTTGCTCCATCATTTTAGTCAGAATATTTCAAATTCTTGAGTAGGGTGTTCAAGTATTTAATTTATTAATACAGATAAAACTTATACAAAATTATATATGTATAAAAAGAAAAATTCAGAGTATTTAATTGAATATCCTATTGTATCCTTGGCAAATCATGAATACCTCATATTACACCTCATATTTTTTTTCATGTACATAATTTTCATGTACATCACACAAAATATTAGTAAGGAGCCCAATTTGTGAAGTAAAACATTAAATATAATATGTAGGTGTTTGGCTAAACAACTAATAGTAGCTTTTAGCTTTTTTATACCAATTTTGGTAATAAACCATTAGTTAAATATCAAGGGATTGGTTAGATAGTCAAGGCTTGGGAGTAGGGAGTTTCTTCTTCTCAGGTCTCAAGTTTAAAATTTTTAAGTACTATTAACTCTTTAGGACTAATTTATTCGAGATTTTGTTTCAGTTTTAGTTTGACCATCTGTTAGTAAAAAGTAAGATTGATCCCTTAAGAATTAGTCGAAGTGTATGTAAATTGGTTTGAACATCCTAAGACATTAAAAAATAAGGTATTAATTTTTTTTAAATACCTACAATTTTTATTACAATATATAATTACTTTGAGAGATTTTAGCTCAGGTTCCATTTAGAATACTTGTATAGGAATAAATCTCAACTTATGACTAATATTCCACTAAATTATATTGGTTCTTATTATATCAAAATTATCCCTAATTGATTGTTGATAGCATGTAAATTGAAGATTTCAAACGAAGGAAACAAGTAGAAATAAGAATCTTGAGACAATTGCTTATATATTTGAAAACCACAATTTTTTTATTTACATAGGGTTTCTTAATTTTCGATCTTCGTTTCTTTGAGCCAATTGATGAAGCCTCCTTGATCAGGCTATGATCATAGAATCAGAATTATTTCTGGATGATTGTCACACTGAATTAAGTCTCAATTATGATTTTTCTACCCGCGTTCAATGACAACAATTTTTTGTACAAAAAATCGAGACATTTTTTTATGTGTAACTAAAATTGTCTAGTTTATACAAAAAAATGAAATATTTTTTATACATAACTAAAGCATCTTATTTCTACGAATAAAATGAAACGTTTTTTTGTGTATAACTATAAATGTATCATTTGTGTAAAAAAATAAAATATTTTCTGTGTAACAAAAAATAGTTCCTTATTTTTTTGAGAAAAATATTGTTTCATTTCATATGAAAAAATGTTTTATTTTTTATAAACAACACATATTCAATTAAAAACACTTATTAAACTCTATCAATCCATTTGTGTTATCCACATAATGTCTTATATGTTCAAAAAATATCTCATTCAACTAACAAATATTGTCTTATTTATTTAAGAAAATATTGTCTTTTTTTTTGGTAAAAAAATATCTTATTTTTTGCAATCTTCTAGAACTGAATAATCACTCAGAATCTTAGACCATTTCAATTTTCATTTCAAAAAGTCATCACATATTGCTTAGTAATATAAAGGCATATTTGTTTACAATAATTGTAAATCTAAAATATAGGACTAATCTTTGAAATAGTTAAAAAGTTGTGAGGACTAATCTTTAAAAAAGTTCGCCAAATAAGACTTTAAATTATTTTTTAATTATTTTTTTTTTATAAATGACTAGCATTAGCTATACATTAGTACTTTTATCAAATACTTACAATTTTTATTATTAATTAAAATTTATAAATTATTAATTTCAGCAATGTGAAATCTAGGTCTCGTTTGGTAACTTAATTTTAAGATAGACTTTTTACTTAAAGTCAATTTAAGCCTCCAAAGTTAAAAGTTCGTTTAGGAGAAGTATGTGGTGACTTTAAGGACCCAATTGACAACTAACTTAAAAATTATTTTTTTACTTTTTTATTTTTTTAGTCAAAAAGTTAAATTTGGTTCAAATTAGATTGTTTGGTAACTTAACTTTTAAACTAAAATTTTTAAAGTTAGTTGTTTAGGTAAAGAGCTAATTTTTTTGCTTTTTGTTTAAGGTGAATAATTTACCTATTTATATGTTTGATATTAACAATTATATATATTTAGTAGTTGTGGTAAAAAAGTTATAAATAACAGATATTATTGTATTTTAAATATGGTGGGAGTTTGAATATAATATTCTCGAAATTTGTGTATTGATTTGACTTTTTAATTTTTTAAATTTTTTATTTTTTTGTCAAACGGTTAATCGATTTTTTGGCATTTTTAGCCAAAAAGTCAAAAAGTCAAAGTTGTCAATCAAGACCTAAGCCAAAGACTTAAAGTGACTTTAAGTCAAACGATAAAAAATTTTGCTTAAAATTAGTATAATTTTTAAAAATTTATTTTTAGATAATTTTATTTTCAATATAATTTTATTTGATAGATTTTGACTAGTACATTCCACAAATATAATTTTTATAAAAAATAAATTTGTATAGTACAAGTAATGATATTTTTAAAAAATATAAAAAAAATGATGTAAAAAGCAAAAAAATTAAAAGCTTTTGAAATAGGAAAACAAAACTTTATGACTTTTTAAACTTTAAGCAAAAAAAAAATCTAACTTTAAGCTAGTTCAAAGCCGGTTGCCAGCCTTAGCCTATGTTTGGTTTAACTTTTTTTTAATGATTTTTTGCTTAAAATTTTTTTAAAAAGTTTACTAATTTAGCCTAAGTTAACTTTTCTAGTATATTTTTACATTTACTTTTTTATATATAAAAAAGTTAAAAAATTAAGAATTAAAAAAAAAAAAAATTAATCCAAACACAAGCTTAACGTAGGCTTTGGACTTGTTAAGGCTAGCTTTTAAGTTAATCTTTTATTTTTTTGCAAAAACACTTACTTTTAAGCTGCACTTTTGATTTAAAAAAAAGCTAATTGATTTTTTTATCTCTTAATTCAAGAAAAAAATCAATACATATTCCAAATATCAAAATTTTAAAAAAATATAAATTTACTATAATACTATTACATAAAAAAGTCAAATATACTCACAAAAATAAAAAAATCGTGCAAATATCTCAAATACTACCATTTAAAAGTTAAAAATAAAAATATTTTTGGTATTTTAATAAAAACAAAAATACAAAAAAACTACTATAAAAAATTATTTTAAATAATTTAATTTTTTTTAATTTGTTCTAAAAAAAACTAAAACTCTTATAAACAAACCTTTTAAACATCCAACACTTCATCTTCGGATGTTCAAATTTGAAAGGGAAATTTTGAGATCTACCTTGGGTTGTGGAGCCTTCAAGACATGACCAACGCGTAGAAGTGTGGAAAGCCCAATAAATAAATGCCTTCCGGCAATTGACTGGCAAAGGATTTATAAAAGGAAAACGAAAAAGTAGGTGGCACTTGGCAGGAGCATATTTCAAAGTGCTCAGTCGTATCTATTAAGCCCTTTAAAAATTAACTTATTTAGACAAATAAAATAAAATAATATTATTATTTGAAATAGTTTTATATAATTAATTCTTTATTTCTTTTTATTGAAATATCAAATATATCTTTACTTTTTAATTTTAAATTATAGTGTATATAATATTAGTACAACTTCTTTTATTTTTATCGAAAGGATTAAAATTTTTAATTAAAGTTATTATAGTAATTTTACTTTAAAAAATTAAATTATTTAAGATGTGTATAGATTTTTTTTTTAAAAAAACTAATAAAAAATTTAATTGACTGTTTTTAGTCAAATAGTAATCAAACTAAACCAAACTAAATTTTTGTTCTAATCATGGATTGGTTTCATTGGATTCATGTTTATAGAATTTTGATGGATTTTTACTTGCTAGTTGTCAACAATTTAACATACAACCTTTCTTATTTATCTAGACTTAGAGCCAACTGAATAACAATAAATACTTTAATTAGAAAAAACCATTTTTTTTTAATGATCCCTATCTAAAGCTGTTTCTTGCAGTTTCGAGCAGGTGGACTTTTCATTCTTTATTATATGGGGTTTGTGCCTGCCACGCGCCAAGAATTAAAATATTCAATAGACCAGCAAACTTTTACGGTGAGTGAGCCCCAACTTATGCAACGATTAATTATTTGATAATTTTAAAATATTAACTTCATTTTTATTTAATGATATATCATAAAATAGTTTAAGTGGATAAATGTTAATTTATTTTTGTTAGGTATATATGAGAGATAAAGAGTAACTCATTTAGGTTTCAATTATTTTGATGCTAAATATTTTATAATAAAAAAATGTTTTTCTTATAAAAAGATTTTTTCAAAATTTTTTTGCTTTTGTTTTTTGGTGTTTGAGTAATACATGAAAAATACTCTTTAGAGAAAAAAAAAATTTTTTGGGTCAAAATATGCTATTATCACCGTTGCCTCCACTATTACCACCGTCGTCGTTGCCACTGTCTCGATTACTACTATCCATTGTTGCTAGCTCCACGGTTGCCGCCACCACTACCGTTATTACCATCGACGGAACCAGCTACCATTACCACCACTACATACCACCACCTCTAACACTGTGTCCACCACCACCATCAATGTTGTTCTCTTCCCCTGTTACCATCGCCGCCATCACTACTGCCACTGTCACCGTTACTCTCACCTCCACCACTACCATTATCGTTACTATCCTATTGTTGCTACTTGCTGTTGCCGCCACCACTACCATCTCCTCCTCCACTGCCACCGCCACCACTACCGATACCGCTACAACCACCTCCATCGTTGTCGCATTATTCATTGCCACTACTACCACAATTGTCAACACCACGACCGCCATCGTTATTGATACGAATAATGACTTATACATTTTTATGTAAGTTAATTTTGTTCTTTTAATATAAAATATTTTATGTTTTTTTATTAACTAAATAATAAAAATAAATAAAATATTTTACCAAAAATGACTTAGTGTACATTTTTTTTTAAAATGTCAAGAGACCTAAATGCATTGCAACTTCGACATAATATCAATAAGAAGTATATCATATGCAACAAGATACATTCTCAAAGGGAGAGAGAAAGACATTCATTCAATAAGAAGAAAACTCCCACATAAGGATAAACCAAACCTCTCATGAAAAACAACAAACCTTCATGCAAGGAGGATAAATAATGTAGGGAGGCCTTAATAAAATACACTTAATAAGTTTTCATAAACAAATGTCAATAAATTGATCATCATGACCTACACATTAACATATTTATTTCGCAACCAGCTAGAAATATTGTAGTCTCTATTCAACTCTCACAAAAACACTTATTGATAGCCAAAGGTGATCGATCGGCTAGCCTTAATTATGGTATATATTATCGGTGTCGATTTCTTTATATTGATCTAATAGACATTAAAATCTAAAAGAGGCACTCGAAAATGATGGAGTTGTTGATAACAAATATTCAAAAGAGAAAAAATGGATTAAAAATAAAATAAAATAAAATACAAATTACACATAAATTATAGCAAAAGAGGAAAAACTAATAGGATAGAAAAATCAGAGAAAACCTATGGATGAAGAGAGGAAGAAGAAAACATGACGAGGAAGGCCAAAGGAATTATCACCATTGCATCCCTCCATATTAAGCTAAAAACCTCCCAAGAAAATTTTTTAGAGAGAGAGAGACTCATTTAGTGTACATACACCGTGCGAGAGATAAGCTAAGTGAAAGAAGAGATAGGTGACAACCACGACCTTTTTATTAGTTGATGATCGTCGCTTTCTTGTGATCGATGCGTGATTCCTAAATCTTAAGCTTGGTTCATGAATTTTTTATTATTGGTGAGTTTTTTTAGCATTTAGTCAAATTATTATTAGACAAGTCTAAAAAAATAAATATTTTTATCAAAATATTAAAAAATTAAGAAATAAAAAATTAAGACAATAAGTCAAAATCTTATATTGTTTATGAAAAACGGTAGATAAACCCGATTAATCATAAAGGAGGGTGAATAGGTTAATCCACGGACAATTTAAAAATTAAAAGGTTTATTTTGCATTTGAAAATAAATAACCAACATCCATGAAAGATAAACACAAGATATAACATGAAAAGCCTTGAAATAAACTCTGCGATAAAAACCACGACACCAACACAAAAAATACTTTTTACTATGAATCAAAAAGGTACAAGCTAAAAGAACAAAAGATTTACACCCGTTACCCAATGACGACCTAACTTTGTAGCTTGTGACAGCTCCCCGAGCTCCTTTGAGGTTCCACAGATTAAAACTGCTTCAACTTCTCGATCCAAGTAATCCAACGGCTAATATATGATCCGAGCGAGTTTTAAGTGTGAATGAATAACCAAAAATGTAGAAAAATGTAGAGTCTGAGAGAGTAACACAATCTAGGTGGTGTGTGCACTTTAATAGGATGAAAGGCTCTTAGAATGTTACAAGGGAGTAGACAAGAGTTTGACAAAGTATAGGAAAAATAAGAGGTGCAAAAAATGTCATTTTGGTTGTCTCTTAACGTTTTTTTGGTGATTTAAAAACGAGAAGAGTTGAGGCTTATATACTGCACACAAAGGTGATAAGAAATTAGTCTCAAGGCGCTCGAGCGCCTAGCGAGTGCATGAGCGTTCGAGCACGCCGCTGGCGCCTAGCGAGTGCCAAAAAGGAGTTTAACCTAGGGTTCAGCCAAGAGTGCTTGAGCACTGTTCAAGTGCTGCTCAAGCGCATGATGAAGTACTTGAGCGCTTCTCAAGCGTATGGCAAGCGCTTAAGAGCGCTCAAGCACTTTAAGGGTACTTTTCGAGCGGGGTATACTGGAAAAGGCAAAAGGAAACCCATAAAAGTCTAGCGCTCGAGCGCTAAAAGGGCGCCTAACGAGCGCTTACATAGAGCTTGAGCGCATAGAGAGCGCTCAGTGAGCGGACCCTTCTGTCCACCGAACATAAAACAAGCGCTTGAGCGCCTGTTAAGCGTTCCACGAACGCTATGCCAGCACTCAAGAGCCCCTCGAGCGCTCAGCGAGCGCCGAGGAGAAAAAGGCTAAAAAGAATAGAAAAATAGGGGTCATGCACAAGATAACAAAAATAAAAAAATGACTCAGCCCAAAACAAAAATACAGACACTTTGTGATTTTGTGAAGACACCCAGAAACTTGCCAATTACATTAACAATGTCCCCCTTTGGCATTTCCAGGATAAAACTCCAAAACAACAAAAAGATACAGGGAAAACAAAACTAAAAACATCCTAAACTAGCATTGAGACAGACGGTTAAGACCAGAAGCGAAGGACGCTTTCAAACCCTGAAACACATGATGCCAAAAATCAAACAAACATAAAATGCATATGCAGATAAAAGAAAATGAATTAAATGACAAGAGAATAGCATATGATTTTAACATTTGCAATTAGACTATCAAATGCAAAAAGATATAATCATGAGTTTTAGTTCTACAAAAGAGAACATGCTACTGTACCAGAATATACAAGGAAAGATATATAGAGAAGTTAAACCCAAAAAGAAATACATGTGTAGAAAACCCAACCCAAAACAGAAAAACAAACTAACTACACTATGCACTACAAGTTCCCTCTATCTCCCAACACCCCCTATCTAGCTCTCCCCCTTTTTTTCCCGAAAGTGCTAAGCACCGGAAGGATCACCACCGGAAGAACCACCACCACCGTCGTCGTCATCGCGAGCCAGACTCGGATAATCGTCCTCGAGGTCAGTCATTCGCTACTGGAGAAGATCATGACCCAAAGAAAACTGGCCGCGCAGGAGCTCCTGGCCAAAATAGAGATCCCGGAGACTTGCGTTAAGGGAGTTAAAGCGGGTATCGAACCTCTCAAGATGACTCAGAATGGTGATGTATGCATCACCACTAGAGGAGGGTTCGAAAGATGAGGAGGGATCGGGCTCGGAAGGACCAGACAAAGGGGGAAAAGATGGAGGAGGGGCCGGAGGAGCAGCGAAAATAGTCGGAGCTGGAGCCACAAATATGCTCGAGAAGATAGGTTGGATCGGAGGAAACTTAGGATCTAGTCGGGGATGAACAGGGAGAACATCTGGATCCACTGAGATATGAGCATTGCTCAGGTTCTTAGACTGAGCAGAAAAATCGCCTTTCAGAAAGACCGAAGGCTCAGAAGGAAAGGTAGGGATTGTGAGACCCTGACCATTTTTTTTTTCAGCGTTTTTTGATGCGCGTTATGTGTTTCTGTTGCAACATATTTTACTACTTTTAATGAATGATCAGGCTTAGATATGCATGCGGAGTAGGTTCCCGGGGCTGTGGGCCACTGTGGCACGAATCTCAAAAATTTTCACAAGAAGATATTTTGGAGGCCTATAAATATCTGGAGTTAGATATTTTCATAAAGATATTTTTTAAAACTTCTCCAGTAAACTTTTTATTTTCTCTCTGCCTTCTCTCTAAGTTCTCGGGGGCCCGGGGCTCGATTTTCAGCGATCAAACAGCAGATCCTTGCTTTTAGCATCGAGGGCTACGCAACCATTCGATCAGATTTTGATTCTGGCGAAGCTCGATTTTGCATGTGATTCGAGGTGTCGAGTTTTAAGGGTGCTATGGGTAAACATGGGTGTTTTTATCGGTTAGATCTCTGTAAATATGATTTTGTATCAAAAATGGTTTTAAGGTTAAAAATTGGGTTTTTTGTTGATTCCGGTGGATGGAATCGGGTGCCGGGTGTTTCTATGGTGGCCTTGGTGTTAGGCATACATGTATGTATGTTTGAGGATGTTAAAATGGAGTTTGGAGGTTTCGATCTAAGGTTTGGAGGTTGAACCCGTAGCTTAGAACTGTTTCTGGGTTGGGTTCAGTCGATTGAACCTATGAGTTCAGTCGACTGGATCATGTGTTATTGGGTTTAGTTGACTGGACCTCGAGGGTCAGTTGACTGGACAGTGCTCCTGGTGTTTGGTGGTTTTTTAGTGTGTTTTTCACTCGACTGGGGGTTGGGTCCAGTCGACTGAAGTTGTGGGCTGGTGGTTTGTGGTTTTGGGTTGGCTCATTGGTTTTCGATTGGTGTCCTATGGTATTCAATCGATTAATTTATGGGAATTACTTGATTTAAATACCTGTGGATCTCTTTTGAGGTTTGATTGGTTGTGTGGTGGTTTTGGGGGTCGTGTTGTGGCCTCGGGTGTGCGTTTAGGTGTTGCCCTCGTGGGTGACGTGCATGGTAGATGTGGCTTGTTGGTGCACGGTTAACTGCGTGGTTTGTTGTTGGGCTTGTGTTGGCGCGGGTGAGTGTCATGGGCCTATGATGGTTGTATTGGGAGTGTTTGGACCAGTAGTGGTCGTGTGGGTTGTCTCCATGGGTGGATGTCGATTACGTGATGCACCTTCGTGATGTGGATTTATATGGTTATGTGCATATTTATAACTGTTTATTTATGTATGGAAAACGTATGTGGATTACGTGGTTGAGATATCAATCGTTATGTGTAACATGGTTTATGCTTTAAAACTTAGGATTTTATAGGCATGTGACGTGATTTGTGGAACGTCGTGTTAATACATAATTATATGCTTTAATTCTTGGTTTAGGTTTGCATATGTGTATGAAATAGATTAGATGAATATGTGATCCAGTAGATGTAAAATCCTGATTGTTGATGCACGTGTGCGTGTGTGGGTGAGCGAGGTAGGCTGCAAAAGCTGGTGAACGAGGTAGGTTGCAAAAGCCGGTGAATGAGGTAGGCTGCGAAAGTCGGTATATGAGGTAGGCTGTGAAAGCTGGTGTATGAGGTAGGTTGTGAAAGTCGGTGTGTATGCGATATCTGACGGACTGAAATGAGGTCCTGACGAGGCACGTGTTCATGGATTGCATGTATTGTATTTTGGGACGAATAGATAAATTTTCTTAAAAATCATATTATCGGCCTACGGGAGTCAAAATACTGTATTAACGGCCTGCGGGAGTCGTAATACTCGAATCATTTTTAAGGCTCCAATGAGTCGACAAATGGGTTTTATCCTCACTTTCCCATTGCATGTGAAAATGGTTTTCTGGCTCTGGTGAGTCGTGGTTGTGGCTTTGAAATTTGGGAGTTAAAAATGAGAAAATTCAAAGATGTTTTAAAAAATATTTTAAACACCTTGAAAACCAAAATTTAAAAATCTCTTTTGTTGAAAATAGAGTCGCCACTTAGTTTTTAAGAAAAACTAAGAAAAACAAAATTGGCTACTGATCTTGAAAACGTTAACCAGAGAAAAAGAGTTTGGGGGCTAAGGTACGAATCGAGGAAGATGTTAGGCACTCCGTTTGCCCAACCGTAAAGTTGGCCTTTACTAATCATGATTGGTTCTTTAATATGATTTCTCAAATGCAGGCAAGTAAAAAAATGAGAGTGAAGAGAGAACATTCAAAATCAAGTATAGAAAATACATAAGATATGTACATAACATTCCAAAATAAATAAATGTCAAA
>JAOTRH010174314.1:0-12269 GCA_034768845.1 Heliamphora exappendiculata | reverse complement strand
ACCCTCAAGAACACTTAAGATCTGGTCTCTCTCCCTCTCTCTCCACCGAAATATTCAAGGGGAAGAAGGTGTTTGGCGTTAGCTTATATAGAAAAAGTTAGGGAACTAAGTAATTAATGCTTTAGTACTTTTTCTTCATTTAACATGGGCTAATTTATTGTAGTTCAAGTTGTTAGGGGACAAAATCAGATTTTTGGGAAGCTAAACACAGCTAGGGATCAGTTTGGGGGGACAAAAATCTGATCCCCCATCAATCAAAGGGTTCTTCTTGATTTTCGTGCCCCTATCGTGCAAGAAAATGATTAAAAGTTTATTTGCTGTATCTTTTTTGTGTCTTTTTCTACTGAGACTTATAATTTTAATATATTTATGAAAAATATAGTATTTCCTTATATTATCATAGTTTTCATAGCAATTGATTGAATAGATATAGTCTTTTAAGTAAAATTAAGCTATTTTGGCAATATATGACTTTTTGACTTATTTCGTTGTGTATAACTTCAATAATAATTTGTTTGCTTTTTTGACCTATAACACTATATTATTATCTATATTACTTGTTTAACAAGTATTGAATCATCATAATGCTTAATTTAATACATTTCTCATCATTTTAAGCAAAAAGTCACTTTTTGGCACATTTTCGAAGGTAGTCGGCCACTAAGGGGTATTTTTTGCATTTTTTGATGTTATTTTGTCTTTTATTACTTAATTGTACTTAAATCCTTGATTTAGGGTATCCATATATCAAAATTTGAGTTTTCAAGACTTTTTGAAGTATTACGGGCAAAATGGTCATTTTGCCCTATTTATGAGAATTTTTTAATTTTAATTCATTATTTCATGATATATACTTAATTTTGAATGTTAAAAAACTCTCCGGGTGTTAAGGCTTTATTGCCTGAGTTTTGAATTTTTTTAGAGTTTTTGGGCCGAACTTAGAGTTCTCGAGTTGAGTTAGGTTTTTTGAGTTGAGTTAGAATTTTTAATCTTCTTTGTACTCTATGGCCTTGTGGACTATCTGTCACTAACACTAGGGTTCGAGTAGGGTCTTTACATGGGTCGTTATTAACTGGGTTATTACAACTAGGGTCTGTACCGGGTCGTTACAACCCTAGTTGTAACAGCCTGGACTGTAACTATCTGTGGAGCGATCTAGCCCAAACCCAAGTATTAGCGATGGATAGATAATGAGAACTTAGGCTGCTGCATGAATAGGACAAACCCTAATCAACACAAAACCCTAACGTGACCTGAAAATCCTAAAAAGATCAAATACTCAAAGGAAAAGCCCTAATACTCAGAAAAGTCCCATGACAACTTAAATTATGTAAATAACATAAAACATAAAATTAAAAATAAAAAATTCTCATAATTATGGTAAAATGACCATTTTGCCTATAGTATACTAAAAAGTCCTAAAAATCTAAAATTTGACACGTGGACACCCAAACTCAGATATTTATATACAATTAATTAATAAAAGACAAAATAACAACAAAAATGATAAAATTACCCTTGCATGGCCAGCCACCTAGGAAATTGTGCCCAAAAAGCTAATTTTTGCCTTTTTAAGCTTAAAAATGAGAAATAGATGTATAAATTAAGCATTATTTTGACCTAATACTTTTTATACAAGTAATATACATAATAATATAATAATATAGGTCAACAAAATTAAACAAATAATTACTTAAAATCTCTACACAATAAATAAATCAAAAAATTAATTTTTGTCAAGCTAGCTTAATTTAGCTTAAAAGCTAATACCTATTTAATTAATTGCTATCAAAATTATGATAAATCATGGAAAGACTAAATTAATTATAAATACATTAATATAATAGATTTTAGTAGGTTTAGATACCAAAAAATACATAAAAATTAGTATTTTATGCATTTTCTTTTACAAAATGGTACCAAAACTCAATTTAAACCCTAATTAAATGCAAAATAAGATTTGGAGCCACCCAAACCTGCCCTAGCCGACTTCCCACCTGCAAAATATGATATCAAACTTCTTAAATAGAGCAGGCCACCCCATGCAACCAATGAGAAAATTTATAAATCTAAAATTTGTATAAATGCCATAATTACTTTTATTTATTCTTTTCCTTATAACAACAAGGCTTAAGCCCCTCGTCCCCCATTTCTCCTTCAAATTTCAGTTGAGAGGGTGAGAGAGAGACCACAAAAAATATCCTAAGTGTTCTCAAGAAGAAGAATGAGAGAAGAAGAAAGAAGGGAGAAGAAGGAAAAAGGGTTCAAGGTGTGAGCATTCAAGTTAAGTCCATACATCCTCTTACCATATTTTGAGCATCAAACAAGGCAAGTAAATTCCCTAAAACCTACTGTCATGCTCTCATGAAATAACCCTCAATCCATCTCTACAAGCAACCCTAAGAAAACGAAATGAAGATTAACTCAAAAAGGCGTCGTAGGTGTGGATAGTGGACTGTATGTGTATTATCAAGCTTCGCATGTGTACATATTTGAGTTTTATGTCTTGAGTATATTCTGGAGTTTTGATTTGTATGAGTATATGACATGAATATAAAGAAAATAATCAAAAATGAACACAACATGAGCTAAGTTATCAAAGCCCTAAATAACTTGATTTTCTCGGCTTACCAACTTTCTGCCACGAACTTTTAAACATCATAACTAATTGTAGAAATATGATCTAAACATTATTTTTATGTCCAGACCTACATTTTTTAGTTCTATTTCATAAAAAAATCGTTTGAAGTAATTTTGTTGGGTAGAACTCCAGATAAACTATTTTTTCCAAAGAATGTCAATTTTTGACCACTCTGAGTTGCAAACTTAAAAATAGTAAGTTAGAGTAAGAACCGAGCCTGGGTTAAAACATAAACCTTGTAGAGGACATATCTATCTTACTTTTCACCAAATATGAGCCAACACTATGAAGGCTTGGTATGTCAAAAACACTTTCCAAAGTCACTGTTGTGACTAAGTGACTGACAGATCTCTCTGTCACATATTTTTGTGAGACTAAAACCATAAGTTTTTAATCGCCAAATCCGAAAGTGGTAAACATGAAAATTGTATTTAACATATTAAACTAAATACTGAACAAAAATCAGCCCAAAATACCCTCGGATTGTACCCCAAATATTTTCAGCATTCTCTGTTAAAAACCTACTCTGCAGACTATTTTTAGGCTAACTGAACCCCTTTTATAAATTGGCCAGAATCACAAACGTTTTCCAAACAACTTGCCCTAGTACAAAACATGAAACTTTTAGGGGACACCTTAAACTAAAACCTCACCAACAATCAGACCTATAGCTCTTGAATTGATACCCCAAAATCGTGGCCAACAGAGGCCCAAATTTTGTATTTTTCTCTATAAAATGCTGAACAATTTTCACTTAAGTAAAATAAAGAGCCCCTTTTCCCTAAGATCTGACCTTAGTGTCAAACATGAAAATTGTGGAAAATATTTTTATCTAATTAGTGTTCAAATTTCAAAAATTAAATCCATGTCTAGGTACTTCAAAACTGTGACGCCCTGTCCTCCGGGCATGTCGGGACATACATAAGTATAGATAAGGAGATTATTCTAACCATTCTTTCATATTTAGATATCATAAATATTACATCATTAAGAATTCTGAACTGTTCATAAGTACATTACGATTACAATTTCACCAAAAAATTTAACAAAAATTACAATACGCCTATGGAAACGGAACAAAAAGAGAAAAACGTAAAAACTCAATTCTTCAGCTAGCATTGTCGGGGTCCGCTGGCTCTTGCCACTCACTCTGTTCTTCAATTTCATCTTCTTCTTTGGGGGTGGCTTTCTCAAGGAACTCATCACACTCACCTGTGGTACGAATGTCATGAGTCGAAGCTCAGAAAAAAATTCCCTAAACCTTCTAACAAACTCACTACAAAATATCCTATAATACATATCGTATTACACCCAATACAATTTAAGGTCATGGAAACAGACAAATTTAACATTTACGGTCGGGTAGCATGTACATAAATAAATGTGCTAGTGTGTGATGCAAATGGATGCAATGTAGATGCCTAACCCGATTATAAATCAACCAATCAAATTTTTGAGTAACACCATTACATTTTCGTACGTTAGGCTCCCGTACACCAACGTTCCCAACCACGAAGGTGTATAGTGGACGTTCGGCTCAAGACGTGGCACGGCTCAGAACATAACACAGCTCAAGACGTATATGACCCAAAGTCGATCATATCCAACACGATAATCAGAATGGCACCACTACGTTCCCGTACATTAAGTTCCCATTCGTCAGCGTTCCCGATCACAGCGGCGTACAGCGGCTATTCAGCTTAAGACATGATACGGCTCAAGACGTAACACGGCTCAGGATGTACATAGCCCAAAGTCAAAATATCGATATAATAACCCGAATGGTACCATTACATTCCCGTACGTTAGATTCCCGTACGTCAACGTTCCCGATCACAGCGGCGCATAGCGGCTGTTCGGCTCAAGACGTGAAACAGCTCAAGATATAACACGAATCAAGGCGTATATGGCCCATTGTCAATACCACTTCTATAATCTAACCATAACTCATGGAGCGACAGAAACCAAATTCCCGTAAATAAAACCATGGTACGAAATAGCCAAAAACTAATGTACATGATACAGCCCACAAGATACCTCAAGTGCAATGCAATGCAATGATGCTTATGGTACAACAACTCGTATCCCGAAGTACAACTTAACAATAGCATGATATAAAACTAAACATGGCAAAATGCACAAACCAACATAGCGTAAAGTACAAGTCTTTAAAGCATAAGGTACAACTCACTAAAGTATAAAGTACAAGCATATGAGACATAAGTTATAATTTATGTGACATGGATCCAACCTATCGGCATGATTTCTAATCGGCAAATTATTAATTTCATACACCAATCATTCGCATAAATCTTTTAAAGTTCATATATTCAAGTTCCATAAGGTGGCACACTACTCAAACACTTAGCCAAATCTATCTAATTGTTCAAGTGCCAATTTCAAAGTTATAACAGTATTTTAAAGTACCTAGATATGGATTTAATTTTTTCTTTTTGAACACCAATTAGATAAAAATATTTCTTACAACTTTCATATTTAATACTAAGGTCAAATCTTAGGGTTAAAGGGTCATTTATTTTAATTAAGTGAGAATAATTCAGCACTTTACAGATAAACGTGCAAAATTTAGGCTTCTGTTGGCCATGATTTTGGAGTATCAATTCAAGGGCTTTGGGTCTGCAATTTGGGGAGGTTATAGTTTAAAGTGTCCCCTACAAGTTTCATATTTTGTGCTAGGGTAAGTTGTTTTGAACCAATTGGTTATTTTGGCCAATTTATAAACTGGGTTCAGTGAGCCTAAAAAGGGTATACACAATAGGTTTTCAATAGAGAAGTCACAAGGCCTTTGGGGTCCCATCTGAGGGTATTTTGGGCTAATGTTTTCTCAGTATTTAGTTTAATATGCTAGCTACATTTTTCATGTATACCACTTTTGGATTTGTTTGCTAAAAACTTGGGGTCTTGGTCTCACAAAAATGTATAACAGAGAGCTCTGTTAGTCACTGAATCTCAACAGCGACTTTGGGAAGAGTTTGGACCTATCAAGACTTCATATTTTTGTCCCATTTTTGGTGTACAGTAATATACATATGTCCTCTACATGTTTTATCTTTTTACTCAAGCTCGGTTCTCACTCTAACTTAGGATTTTTAGGTCTGCAACTCAGAGTGGTCAAAATCTAACACTCTTTGGAAAAGATGGTATATCTGGAGTTCTACCCAACAAAATCACTTTAAACCAATTTTGTATGAAAGAGAACTTAAACATATAGGTCTGGACTTAAAAATAACTTTAAGATCATTTTTTTACATTTAGTTGTGGTATTTTAAGGTTCGTGGCAGAAAGTTCGCATACCCATAAAATGAAGTTATCTAGGGTTTTGGTAGCTTAGCTCATGTTGTGTGTATTATTGATGTGTTTTATTTTCATGCATGTCTTATAATCATACAAATCAAAACACCAGAACATATTCAAGATATAAAACTCAAAAATATTCACAAGCAAGCACATGCAAGGCTTAATCTCACACGAACAGTCCACAATCTACTCATACGACGCCTTTTTGAGTTAAATCTTTGTTTCTTATTCTTAGAGTTGATTATAGAGATGGATTGAGGGCTATTTAATGAGAGAATATCCTAAGATTTTAGGAGATTTTCTTACCTTAGAAAGAGTTGACAATGGTGGAGGGTAAACTAAGACTTAGCTTTCACTCAAGGTCTCCTAATTTCCTTGGCTCCTTCCTTCTTCCTTCTCCTTCTTCTTTCTTCTTTCTTCTTTCCTCTTCTTCTCTTGGAGAACTTAGATGATACAACTTTCTGGTCTCTCTCACTCTCTTAGCGCCGAAAATATAGAGGGAGAAATGAGGTGTTTGGCCTTAGTCTTAAAGGAGAAGAGTGGGTGGTGGATTAATTATGAATGTGTAAGTATTTTTTGAATTTTCTTGGTTTTGATTGGTTACATGAGAGGTGGACAGACATTTTAGAGATTTAAAATCTGGAAATTTGCAAAACAATCAGTGGGAATTCGGCTGGGGTGTGTTTGGGTGGTTCAAAGTGCTTTATTTTACTTTAATTGCTTATTTGGTGGTATTTTGCATTACATTGTCCAAGAAAAAGTTTTTAAAATTATTTTGATGTATCTTTTTGTTCTTCTAACTTACTAAAATGAATTATTTTAGTGTAATTATTATTATCATAATTTATAAAAATATTTGCAACAATTAATTGTTTAAATGTAGACAATTAAGCTACTTTAAGTTATTTTGACTAGATGTGACTTTTTAACTTATTTATTGTGTAGAGATTTTAAATAATAATTTTTTTACTTTTGTTAACCTATATTATTATATTATTATGTATATTACTTGTATAAAATGTCTTGGGTCATAATAATGCTTAATTTATACAATGTTCTCTCATTTTTGTGCTTAAAAATTGCAAAAAGTCACTTTTTGGACACAAACTCCAATGTGGCCAGCCACTAAGGGAATTTTTGTCATTTTTTTATGTTACTTTATCTTTTGTTACTTAGTTGTATTTTAATATCTAATTTAGGGTGTTCATGTGTCAAATTTTGAATTTTTAAGACTTTTTACTATATTAAGGGCAAAATGGTCATTTTACCCTAATTACGAGAATTTTTAATTTTCAATCTAATATTTCATGTTATTTACTTAATTTAGGATGTTAGGAGTCTTCTCTGAGTATTAGGGTTTTGCCTATGAGCATTTTATCTCTGTAGGATTTTCGGATAGAATTAGGGTTTTGGGTTGAGTTAGGGTTTTCGAACTTCTAGTGACCTAAGATCTTATCGGCTTATTGTCGCTAATACTAGGGGTTGGGCTGGATTGCTACACGGGTCGTTACAAGCTGGGTTGTTACAACTAGGGTCTGTACTTGGGTGCTACAAAAATACTGTCGCAACTTTAAAATTTGCAATTAAGCATTTACCTAAATTTGGCTAAGTGTACGAATGGCATGTTACTTTGTGAAACTTGAATCTATGGACTTTATATGAACTTCGTGAATAATTGGTGTATGAAAATGATGATTTTGATGAAATGAACATATGCCGATAGTTTGATCCTATGTCACATAAGTCATGGTTTATGCTTCGCATGCTTGTACTCTATGCTTTAGTAGATTGTACCATACCGTACTTACATACCATGTTATAATTAATTGCACACGAGAAGTATATTGCACATCATGTGCATTCATATATTGAATCTTGGGCTATCGGAGTCCCTTTCGTATCTTTTATTGGGAGTTTGGTTATATGAAAATCGTTCTTTCTGTGGCTTTGGATCTAAGGCATCCCTGGTTGCCATATTTGAAAATGAAATAGGAGATTGTTTATTTTAAAAAGGGGGAATAGGGGCATGGGTTCGTCACTAGCTTTAATTAGACTTTGGGTTGACACCTAACGAGTATCCTGGTCCTTAAGGTGCAGTCGGTTGACCTAGAATAAGGATGGGTAAAATTGGATAAAGGCCAATCCCCACGCCATTGCCATTGCATAAAACGGCTAAGGCATGTACCCAAGGTGAGGGTTTACCTTTCGCAATGAGGCAAGAATGGGTTCGATGATTAATGTACCATCAAGTCTACTCTGTAGTTCTTGGCGTGGAATTCATGATATTGTTTTGAAAATATGTTGATTTGGGCAACTACATTGCATTCATTTGCATCATGCACTCGCACAATTATTTTTATATATGCTTGTCATGTTGAAAATGATAAATTATCTATCTCTTTTCCATTAAATTTGTATTGGGTATTATACAATATGTATTATAGGATATTTTGTTGTGAGTTTGTTAGATGGTTTAGAGAATTTGATTTTGGGCTCCGGCTCATTGCATTCATGCCACAGGTGAAGGAGATGAATAATTTGAGGAAGGTGTGTTCGTAGGGGAAGAAGACTTCGAGGAGCGGGGAGAATGGCAAGACCCAGCCGACCCCAACAGTGCCACTTGAAGGCGTAGACTATTCTCTTTTTGATATTTTGTTTACTTTCCACGAACATAATGTAACTTTTGTTAAATTTTGTAGATAACTGTAATCGTTAAGTATGCTGGACAAGTTTCGAACCTTTAATGATGTAATAATTATCATATGTAATTATGAATGCTTGGCTAGAATATCTCTCTTATTTATAGTTATGTATGTCTTGACGTACTCGGAGGACGGGGCACCACAGGCCCCACGTTGTTGCCATTCTGCAGTAAAACAGTTATGGCATGAAGCCCCGGCGAAGGATTTACTATTTGCAACGAGGCCTGAGGATAGATTTGGTGATCAATTATCCAAAAAGTCTACTCTAGAAGTTCTTGGCCTAGAATCCATGTTATGATTTTGGGTGTTCTGTTGGGTTAGGAATTTGCATTACATCCATGGCATCACATACTTATATGTTTGTTCTTATATCTGCTTGTCATGCTATAATTGTCCAAATTGTCTATCTCCTTAACTTAAAAATGTACTAAGTGTTAAATGATATGCTTTGTGGAATATTTTGTGTTGTGAGATTGGTTAGAAGGTTTATAGTATTTTGTACTAGGTTTTAGCTCATGGCATTCGTGCCACAGGTGAGAAAGAGGACATCTTTGAAGAGGAGGTCCCCGAAGAAGAAGAAAGCTACGATTACCAGGGTGAGTTCCAGGAATAGGAAAATCCCAACGATGCTTGCTGAAGATTCAAGACTTCTCTTTCTGTTCTTTTTGTTCAGCTTCCTGGTGCTTATTGTAAATTTTATAAATTTCTTAGGAAATTGTAAACGTTATGTGGTTGTGATTAGTTCAAAACTCTTAACGATGTAATATTTATTATATGCAACTATGAATGAATAGCTATAATATCCCATTTATTTATACTTATGTATGTCCCGATGTGCCCAGAAGACGGGAAGTCACATTAAGTGTTGGATGAAATGTATTGTGGTGAATTTGTGCCGTGAGATCTGGTTAGAGAGTTTGGAGTGTTTTCTTATAGGCTTCGGCTCACAACGTTATGCCGCAAGTGAAAAGGAGGTTACAGAGAGGAATCGATCTATCGGGGCAAGTACCAGGAGCACGAGGATCCGTTCAAAGCTTAGCGCAATTGAAGCAGTCTTTTTGGATGTCTCTTGTATCTTTTGTAGTTGTGCTTTAATGATTGCAATATCTATATTTTGTAAGCTTTTCGAAACTAAATGATGTAATAATATAAAGATTATCTATTAATGAAACATTAGCATAACGCTAATTGTATGTATATGTCTCAACGTAACCAGAAACCGAATCATCACACACTCATTCTGCTCCTCTTAGATTTGATCCATCTATCTCTGCTCCACCTCTAGCTCATCCTCATGTTGCATCATCTTCATTCACTCAATTTGCTGCTTCCTCTTCCCAACAACTTGATGTTCTCACCTCTCTCGTGAAAAATATGCATTTCTCCCATTCCACTTTTTTGAATTTTTATAGTGACCTGATATCTTCTTATTTAATTGATTAATTATATTTTTTAAACGCAATTAAAATTTTTAAAAATAATTAGTGATTTATGTGGTTCAAAAATTAAAATTAAAATTAAATAAATATAAAGAATATTAATATATATATATATATATATATATATATATATTTGGGTATCTCAAACAAATACGCATAGAGAGAGAAACGAATATAAAGAGATCGAGAAAATACTCATAGTGAGAGATCGAGAGAGGGATCGAGAGAGAGATCGAGAGAAAGAGGGAGAGAGAGAGAGAGAGAGAGAGAGTCCTAGAATTTTCCCTAGAAACTTTGGCAAATTTCTCTTCCCTGAAATCAGCTCGCCTCCCCTCCTTTTTTTCAGCGCAGTTCTCTTTCTCCCGGACGTCTTCTTCCTTTCTCCGTCAGGCAACCATGGAAGGAGTTTCTAGAAGCCTTGAGAGAGATCTGATTTTTTCCAAATTAACTGCGGTAAACCCTCCCCTGTTTCAGCTCCTCAATCCTGACGCTGCCATCTTATTCTCCTCTTACCCTATTCGATTAACCCTAGAACTCCACTTCTCATTAAAATATGATCAAGCTACACCCCATAATGGAAGCAATCAAAAGCCCAAAACTCACTCCTGGAGCCGCGGCAATACCTCTCTGCTCGGTGTCGTTCCATATGGCTTCTTTTTTTCTTTCTTGGTCGACTCATGTAATGGGAGCGTGGAGAATGAAGTGTAAAATTTCTTCCCAACAGACCCGCAGTGTCCCCTTTCTCTGTTTGACGTCGGAACTTCTTTTTCTTCATTTTGATTTCTTTGTTTCATTGGGTTATGGTTTGGTGCCGACGCCTTCTTCTTCAGTTTGCTGTGGTTTGCTTTAGTGATTCAAGGCACGAGAAATTGAGAATAATTCCTAGAAAAGTTACGTGGAAGTGTGACAATCAAACAAAGCCTTAGAGACCCAAGTGACTAACGGGTAAGCCCCTTATCCCGTGTACCGTTACAGCCTCTTCTTCTTCTCTTTTTTGTAATTTTCTTTCTCTTTCCATGAAAGCTTAACCAATGCTCTCTGTCTCTCTATGACTGAGGACTATGGACCTGAAGGTAGAAATCGCCAAGGAAGGGTTTGAATCTACAAAACAAAGAGGAGTCAATTGGAACTTCGAGTAACAAAAATCCCAAAGTGACTAAAACCCTAGAAAACGAATACTGGCGAAAGTTGCCTCTACAAGAGGAAGGATCAAGACTAATGTGGGTGCATTGATTTTGATTTGTGTTGATTTACCTAACTATTTTGTGAAGCTCTAACGTTACAAGATTGACTAAACTTCTAGATTAATTAGAACTAGCTCGATTCGGGTTTATGATAATGAGTTAATATAGTGGAAATGAGAACTTAGAATGGGTAATCTAGACCTTGTGACGTAAGATTTGAAAATTAGAATTAGGTTTGTTAACCTAAACTTGAAATACGAGGATTGTGGTTAGAACCGAGGTGAGTGGCATAAGTTAGTACTATGGTAACATTAATTTGGGAAAGAACAAGAATTTAATGATTTGAGAGTTCAGGTTTGTTAGCAAATTAAAGAGGGGGGGGGGGAGAGTTTTTCCTAATAAGTGAAAATTGTGATGAAGTTGAGGTTCTAGGTGAATCAACGAAACCTTTGTAGGAGGCAATACTACCAAGATCATTATTTTTGAAAAACGATTATCAGTAAAAAATTAACTGAACGGGCAAAAGTCGAAACGGGTTTCAGATAAAACTTTTGACGAAAAACGATCAAAATAAAGTATGTACAACCAAAGTTAATTTAGAAGAATACCACTTGTAGATTTAATCTTCAACTACGACTTGATTCTGAGTTAAAGCTCATGTTAGATCTTCTATCGTATTTTCTTATGCGATTTTCGAACGTAGTGTAGGCTATGATCCTCTGAGAACTTGTACCGGCAGAACCCCGATATATTTTTTAAGTCTTGAAAGACAAAAATAATATATGAACAATGATATTAAAATCAATTTAAACTGGTTCAGCTTACTCGCATATATATAGGGCTACAGCAGGGACCTGAGGAGTAATTATGAGTAAGACTTTCAATGGAACACAGATACCTACGAGCGGTTTCTGCAATTATGGAAAGTCGCAGCGGTTTCTGCAATTTTCATAAAATACTGAATTACAGTTCACACCACTAAAGA
>JAOTRH010174303.1:0-12269 GCA_034768845.1 Heliamphora exappendiculata | reverse complement strand
ATATATCCACCAAAAAGGAGAACAAAATATTGAGGTTTGATAGGTTAAAATCCCTTTTAAAGTCTCTGTTGATTTTCAGCCCTCGAAGAACATTCTGTCACATATTTTTATATGGCCCAAAACCCCTATTTTTAGTGATATTTTACAAAAGTGGTCTACATGAACTTTGTAGCTAAAATATTGATGTATTTTATGCCCAAATATCAGACCTTAAAGCCTTGGTATGGTACCCCAAAACCGTTTTAAACCCTCTGTCCAAAACCGGCTCTGCTGAGTTTTGGCGGCTGATAGAACCTAGTTTCTAAAATGGAAAAAAAGTCTAACTTGTTTCAAACAACTACCCTTAGCTCAAAACATGAAACTCGTAGAGGACTTGTTAAAGTAGAACATACTAAAAAATGGGCTCATTTGGACTTCATTTGATACCCCAAAACCTAGAACAACAGAAGCTAGCTTTTTGTAAAAATCTGGAGTAAATGTTGAGCCATTTTGCTTATAATGAAATGTTCACCCATTTGCCTTAGGATTTGGTCTTGGTGGTAAACATGAGAGTTGTAGGATATATTTTTATCTAAATTTTGTTTAAAAATCATAACTTAATTCCAAGTCTAGATACCCCAAAACATTATTTTCCCTATTAATTTAATACTTAGTTTTGGCCCTAAAAGTTGTTAAGTGTGATTTGAACACCCTTTGCCATGAAACCCGAGTTTCTGTATGATGACTTATTTGAATTAGTTGATTAGTGTTTCAAGTGAATGTATGATGAACTAAAACCCCTGCTGTTATATTGAATCATATCTTGAGAATTATAGCAAGTGCTTCACATACGTGTACCTTATGCATTGCGCGTTATACCTTGAACTTTGCCATGCTAGTTGATGCCGTACTATAAATTGTTGCACTTGACATCAATGGTATACATTATTGACATTGTCACTTATATTATGGAATATTGGAGTCCATCTGTGTAAACTGTTGTTGGGATGGACTGTGTTGAGATTGTCATTCTTGGTTCTGTATCTAGGGCGTCCCTGGTTACCATTTTTTAAAATATTTTGGAATGTATTTCCCTTGTACACCCTGGGTTCATCTCCGGTGTTTGAAATGGTTTATGGATACTGTTGGGCACCATGGGTTCCTCGCTAGCGTTATGGTTTTGATAGCTCGAACTTTGGGTAAGTTCTGAGAGAGCCAAATTATGGCGGTTCAAAATCCCTCATAATGGTACTTTGTATATGTGAACGTTTTTTGTAATCTCTTAAACTTTGGGTTGACACCGGCGCATCACGAGTCTTAAGGTGGGATTGTTAGCCCGAATAAGGGTGGATGAATAATTGGGTGGCTTGCCCCCACGCATTGCCATTGAGTAAAATAGCTGTGGCATGAAGTCCGGCGACACATTTACTATTCGCAACGAGGAGCGATGATGGATGTGGTGATCAATTTGTCCAATGAAGTCTACTATGGTGATTCCCGGCGTGGAATTCTTGTTTCTTATCTGGGTGCATTTGGGTTGGGCATCTGCATTTCATACATGACACCTCATATACGCATGCTTATTTACTTACCTACTACCCTGTCATAAATTTTTCTTTCTCCTTGACTACAAAATGTACTGGGTATTTTATGGTATGTGTTGCAGAGAATTTTGTGTCGTGAGAATAGTTAGAAGGTTAGAGTGTTTTGCTTTTGGGCCTTGGCTCATGGAATTCGTGCCACAGGTAGAGAAGAGTTCTTAGAGAAAGTCATCTCAGATGAAGAAGAAGAGTTTGAAGAACAGAACAAGTTCCAAGAGCTCGTGAATTTTGCTGATGCATTCTGAGGAGTCGAGACCTTTGCTTTTATGCTTATATTTAGTTCTCTCGTGCTTAGTGTAATTTTTTTGCAATTTCTTGGTAGAACTGTAATACTTATGTACTTTTGAAAGATTTAGAATTCACTTATGATGTAATAACTAACGTATGTAAATATGTAATACTTGTGGCGGGTGATGTCACGGTTTGAGGTTATATGGCTATGTGCGCTTATAGCTGGCTTTATGCATTTATAACTTTGGTTTATTATGCATGGATTATGTAAGTAGATTACATGGTTCTGGTATCGTTACGTGTACGGTAGTTGCACGCTTTAAAATTCAGAAGTTTTATAGGCATGGTTATGTGAAAATGAGGAATGGATGCATGTGATGCATGTTGCATGAGTTACAAGTGTTGTGTGAGTCTCGTGTGTAGTATGTGGTGTGGTTTGTAGAACGTAGTGATAGTACGTAGTTTTATGCATTTAAATCCTGGTTAGGTTATGCATGGGTGTATGGAATGAGATAGATGAACATGTGGTTCTGAAAATGTTAGCTCTGGCTGACGGTGTATTCGGTAGGGCTATTATCCTTCAGTGATAGTCCGAGAAGGTTAGGGCTGAGGTCCTTCAATTAAAGTCCGTAAAGGTGTGTTTGGTAGGGCTGAGGTCCTTCGATTAAAGTCTGTAAAGGTACATGAAGATGTGTCATGAGGGCGGATGATGGTCCTACGGTGAAAGTCCATGAAGATGTGTCATGAGGGCGGATGATGGTCTTATGGTGAAAGTCTGTGAAGATGTGTGTGTTGCACAGGTTACGTGCGTTGTGTGTGTTGCACGGGTTGTGTGCGTTGCATAGTTGGGGGCTTTGGTCTTTCGATGAAAGTCCGAGACGGTACGTGGATTGCATGAACTGCATAGTGGGACGGATAAAACCAATTTCAAATTATTTATAAGAGTCGTGTGAATCGCGATCTAAAAACTCTTTTTCAACTGTTTTCAAGGCTCATGTGAGTGAGTCAAAAGATGGTTTATATCCTTGTTTTCCCGTTTGTATGTGAAAATTATTTTTAAGGAATGAAAGAGTGTCTAAAATTGCACCTCGTTTTCCTAGCATATTTAGCTTATACTGCATGTGCTGTCTAATATCTACTGAGTTTTGGCTCACGACGTGGGATTTAATTTTCTTCAGGTACCGGTCACGCAGGTTAATATGAAGGTGCTGGAGAGGTGGAAGAGCTGTAGTCTTTCTTTGTATTCTTTTGTTACATGTATGTTGTAACATATTTTCTCGGTGTTGGAACCGTGTAATGTATGCCGTTTGGCCATTATATACAATGCATGTTTGGTTTTATGTGACAGTGTATTCTCGGGTTAGTTATTTGTGGGTGTTTCACATGACGCGAAATTTGGGGCATGAAAGATTGGTATCAGAGCTCTGGATTCGAATACCTAAGAGCCGTGGAAAGAGGTTGCATCACCGTGTGAGGTTGATTGCGTATGCTTGACTACATGTGTTTAGATGCTTTGATAACATGAATGTGTCAGCATATTAGATATGTGGATGTGTATCTATGAGAATGGGGGTTGAATCTTAGGAGTGATAGTCTTTCTTTTGGGCGTTTAGATTAATAAACTTGGGAACCATGTTAGAAACGCGTTTAACTGACGTGATTTCTAGTTAGGAATCTGAGTAGGTTATCCAGATTGACGTGTCATTCTTGTTGGTTCTCCTCGGTATGTGGGGTTTTGTTTAGCATGAACCTATGTTGCTATGTGTTAGCATGCTTATGTGGTTTATGCTATGTGCTGCATCTCATGTTCTATCTTTTTCATATAGACGCGATGTCTTCGAGACGAGGGCGAGGCCGAGGCCGTGGTTGAGGCCGTGGCCATGGTGTTGGCCAAGGGGATGTTCCTATCTCTGATGCTGGGGATGCAAATGCTCCCTTGGGGCCGATGGACGCGATGGGGTTATTGCGTGTGCTGGTGGGTTCCATCCAGCAGTTGGTTAGAGGTGAGATTATTAGAGAGAGAGAGGGAGTGCCTAAGGTGAGGGCTACAGTAGCAATGCGAGAGTTCAGGCGCATGGATCCGCCCACCTTTGCTGGAGATCCTAATCCTATTGTGGCGACAGAGTAGCTGGAGTTGGTGACTCAGATCCTGGACACATTGCAGATTGTGGAGGATGAGTTACGGGTTTCTTTTGCCACCTTTCAGCTGAAAGGTAATCCTCACGCGTGGTGGAGATATGCTAGGACCATAGTGGAGGTCACATGGGCAGCCTTTACAGGAGTGTTTCTGGAGAAATACTTCCCGGCTTCGAAGAGGGATTTATATAGGGAGGAGTTCTACACTCTTATCCAGGGGGCCATGGATGATATGCAGTACGAGGCCAAGTTTACGAGCTTGTCCCGGTTTGCTCCAGAGTTGGTGAGCACAGACAAGCTGCGATCTATGAGGTTTGAGCGGAGCTTTAGGCCAGCGATCAGGGAGCGTGTGGTTGCATTAGGACTTCGTGTATTCACAGAGCTGGTGGAGGTAGCAACGAGGGAGGAGAACACTATGACTAAGATTCGAGCTTCCAGGGAGGCCAGGACATCACAAGGTGGGACAGAGGTACAGACTAGTGGGCATTCCAGCAAGAGGCAGAGGTCTTCTGGTCCCAGCTTTGACCCATCTAGGTTACCACAGTAGTTCTCTGCACCAGCACCATCAGTGAATTCATCTGGGAGGTCAGAGCATAGGGAGTTGATTTACTATCAGTGCAGACAGTCGGGGCCTCATGTGTTAGAGTGGCCACAGCCAAAGCCGTCCTAGGGTTCATAGATTCAGTCACAGGGGAGAGAGTTACAGATTTGCTATAGATGTGGCCAGCTTGGACATGTTCGCAGGAACTGTCCCCAGAGAGATGGTATGCTACGTACAGTGAGCACACCAAAGGGTTCATTTGTGCAGGAGCGACAATAGTATCCTGCAGTTCTGACTCCTCTGATGGTAGGTGGGAGTACATCATTTCATTCAGTGTGGCAGCCGACAACGGTGAGTTATGGTAGACAGGGCAGAGCGACATTGCCTTGAGCTTATGCCCCCATAGCTCCTGGTGCATCTAGGGCACCGGTCGTGACAGAGGATGCAGATATGCCTTCAGTGAGCAGAGGTACTTTCTGAGCCTGTAGGTTTTGGGCCAGTTTCATTCTTGCATCTGTTTGAGTGTTGGTGATGGTTTTCGTGGTGGTGTGCTGTGTTGGGACAGTAGTTGGTGTGGATGTGAGGTTAAGGTGAGTGATAGATCTTGTGTCTTTCAGATAGTTGACCATTGTTTAGGATACTTGACCTTGTTTGACTATATCCTAGGAATGGTTTGGCTGACCATCTCGTATGCCTGTGTCAATTGTGATCGACGTGGTTATTTCTTTTGACCTTGAGTTGAATTTCGGGGGCAAAATTCCTTTAAAGGGGGTAGAGTTGTGAGACCTTGACCCATTTTCTTTTTTGATGTTTTTCGATGTGCATTTAGCGTTTTTTCTTTTGCATGTTTATATGCTTTTTATGCATGATCGGGGTTAGATATGCATGCGGGCAGGTTCCTGGGGGCCGTGGTGTGTTGCGATGCGAATTTTGAAAATTTTAAAAAAAAAGATATTTTGGAGGCCTATAAATATCTAGAGTTGGATATTTTCAAAACTTCTACAGTAAGTTTCCTATTTTTCTCTCTGCCTTCTCTCTAAGTTCTCAGGGGCCCAGGACTCGATTTTCAATGATCCAACAGCGGATCCTTGCTTTTGGCATGGTGGGCTACGCGTTCATCCGGACGAAATTCTATTCCGGTGAGGCTCAATTTTCCACATGGTTCGAGGCATCGAGTTTTTAACTTACTAAGATGGGATTATAGACCCTACTGTTGTATAAGGGTGCTACGTGTAATCGTGTGTATTTTTAACGATTAGATTGCTGTAGATCTGAGTTTGTTTTAAGTTGGGTTTTTGGGCTAAAAATCTATTTGTTGGCAATTTCAGTGGATGGAATTGGGTGTTATGTGTTTCTTTTTAGGTCTTGGTGTTAGACCTAGGAGTGTGTAAGTCCGAGGGTGTTTGATGGTAGTTTGGAGACTTCAATTCGAGGCTTGGAGATTGAAACCGTAGCTTAAAAATGATTTTTGGGCTTGGTCAGTCAACTGAACTCGTAGGTCCAGTCGACTGGATCATAGTTTCTTGGGTTCAGTCGACTGAACACATGAGGTCAGTCAACTGAACTGTGTGTTTGGCGTTTTTGGGCTTTTCTAGGGAGTTTTTCAGTCGACTGGGGGTTGTGTCCAGTTGACTGAAGTTCTGGGTTGTTAGTTTTGTGGTTTTGGTTGGGCCCTTGGGTTTTCAATTGGTTTTCAATGGTCCTCGTTTGATTGATATATGGGATTAGTCACCAAAACACTATTGGTTTCTTTTTGGAGTTTTCGGTTGGTTGTACGGTGGGTTTGGGTATCGTGTTGTGATCCCGGGTGTTCTGTAGGTGTTGTCCTCAGGGGTGGCATGCATGGTTAGATGCAGGTTGTTGGGGCACGATTTCTGTGCGTGGTGCTTGCGCATCATTGGTTATGGGGCATGTTAGAGCCCGTGGCACCTTTAGAGAAAAGGTGGTGTTATTGACCATGTGGTTTGAGGGATTTGGTGTAGCTTTTCAGTTAGGCTTGGTTGTGTTGGTTACCGGTTGTCCCTGTGAGTGGATGTCGAGTTTTGTGGTGGGTGATGTCACGGTTTGAGGTTATATGGCTATATGCGCTTATAGCTGGCTTTATGCATTTATAACTGTGATTTATTATGCATGGATTATGTAAGTAGATTACATAGTTTTGGCATCGTTACGTGTACCGTAGTTGCATGCTTTAAAACTCAGAAGTTTTATAGCATGGTTGTGTGAAATATGAGGAATGGATGCATGTGATGCATGTTTCATGAGTTGCAAGTGTTATGTGAGTCGCGTGTGTAGCATGTGGCGTGGTTTGTAGAACGTAGTGATAGTACGTGGTTTTATGCATTTAAATCCTGGTTAGGTTATGCATGGATGTATGGAATGAGATAGATGAACATGTGGTTCTGAAAATGTTAGCTCTGGCTGATGGTGTATTCAGTAAGGCTGCGGTCCTTCGGTGATAGTTTGAGAAGTTTAGGGCTGAGGTCCTTCGGTTAAAGTCCGTAAAGGTGTGTTCGGTAGGGCTGAGGTCCTTCGATTAAAGTCTGTAAAGGTACATTGACAGGGGTTGCAGTCCTACGGTGAAAGTCCGTGAAGATGTGTATGTTGCACGGGTTGCGTGTATTGTGTGTGATGCATGTTGCACGAGTTAGAAATTTTATGTGAGTCGCGTGTGTAGGATGTGGCGTGGGTTGTGTAACGTAGTGACAGTACATGATTTTATGCACTTAAGTCCTGATTAGGTTATACATGGGTATATGGAATGAGATAGATGAACATCTGGTTCTGTGAATGTTAGCTCTGGCTGACGGTGTATTCGATGGTGCTGCGGTCCCTCAGTGAAAGTCTGTAAAGGTGCATTGGTTGGGCTAAGGTCCTTCGGTTAAAGTCCGTGAAGGTTAGGGCTGCGATCCTTCGGTGATAGTTCGTAAAGGTGTATGGTAGGGCTGAGGTCCTTCGATTTCAGTCTGTAAAGTTACATTGACGAGGGCTGTGGTCCTACGGTGAAAGTCTGTGAAGATATTTGTTGCACGGGTTGCGTGCGTTGTGTGTGTTGCACAGGTTGTGTGCGTTGCATATATGGGGGCTGCGGTCTTTCGGTAGAAGTCCGAGAAGTTACATAGATTACATGAACTGCATTGTGGAACAGATAGACCAATTTTCAAATTATTTTTAAGAGTTGTGTGAATCGTGATCTAAAAACCATTTTTAAATTATTTTCAAGGCTCCTGTAAGTGAGTCAAAACATGGTTTGTATTCTCGCTTTCCCGTTTGCATGTGAAAACTCATTTTTAAGGCTTGAAAAAGAGTCTAAAATTGCACCTCGTTTTCCTAGCATGTTTTGTTTATACTGCATGCCTGTCTAGTTTTTGCTGAGCCTTGGCTCACGGTGTGGGATTTTCTTTTCTTCAGGTACCGGCCACGCAGGTTGATCTGGAGGTGCTGGAGAGGTGGAAGAGTTATAGTCTTCCTTTTTTCTTTCGTTACATGTATGGTGTAACATATTTTCTGGTGTTGGAACCGTGTAGTATAAGCTTTTGGCGTTGGGGCCTTATGTCTTGTAAGCCGTTTAGCGGTTATATATAATGCATGTATGTTCTATTTTGAGAGTGTTTTCTCGGGCTGGGTGTTGTGGTTGATTGTTTATGAATGTTTCACGTGACCGGGAGTTTGAGGCGTGACAGATTGGTATCAGAGCTCTGGGTTCGAATACCTAAGAGCCGTGGGAAGAGGTTGCATCACTGTGTGAGTTTGATTGCGTGTGCTTGACTGCATGTGTTTAAATGTTTTGATAACATGTACGTGTTAGCATGTTAAGCATGAGGATGTTATGTATATGTGAGCATGGGGGTTGAACTGCGAGATTGATTAGTCCTGCCTTTGGGCGTTAGGATTAACAAACTTGGGAGCCAAGTTAGAAACGCGTTTAGCTGATGTGATTTCTAGCAGAAAATCTGAGTAGGTTATCCAGATTGATGAGTCATTCTTGGTGGATCTCCTCGGTATGTGTGGTTGTTTAGCATGAACCTATGTGACTATGTGTTAGCGGTTAGGGTTGGTATACTGAAAATTCTATTTTTAGTATTTAATTTTATTTTTAATAAAATTAATTTTTCATTTTATGAGAATCTTTATGAGTAATGTATGTGTATCATTTCTTTGATATGCACGGATGTCCGATATTCTGTATAGTATTTAATCTGGTGTGTAGAGTACGGCTTACACAAAGAAGACCTTATTTAAGGTTCTTGTAGAATATAAGTTTTATGTTCACAGTTTAGATGGAAATGGACATACCATCGGTACGACTGTGGTCCAGAATTTTAGTAGGCCTGTCTTGGTTACGGGGAATAGATAATAGCATCGTCTATTATTTCGACTCTCTGTGCCAGTACACTTTGTGTGTTTGAATGGGACATTTGGGGTAATTAATTTTGTACGGCTACTAACCATATAAATTAATTCACACTCTAAGGTTATTATTAATAGTGCTTATCCTCTTAATTCTGAAATAATTATTGATTTGCATATATTTAATATTCGTTGTTTTGATTCATTAGAGGGTGCGATCTTATATGAGTCTATATTTCCGGTGAGTTGGATAACAGTATTATTTATATGAAAAATGTTAATTATTGACGGAATCAACGTTTCGAAGATCAGGATTGATGATACCCCCTTAAGGATGCTTATAAGTTTTGACCGGGTTAAACCCTACAGGTGAATTTAAATATCTGGTGGCCAAATAAGTTAAGCGGAAGGGCTTAAGGAATATCAAGATGCCGATTAAATTAAATTACCAGTAATTAAATTTAATTGGCCGGTATCAAAAATCTTAACATGGGGAGAAATGATAAGCATTTAATAACAGGGGCTCAATACAAGATGGTCTTGAGATTATGGGTCAGAGTGTAATTATAGTTCTTTAGTGGTGTGAACTGTAATTCAGTGTTTTATGAAAATTGCAGAAACTGCTGCTAGTTTTCCATAATTGTAGATACCGCTATGCGTCTTTCTTTTATTACAGAAATCACTAGTAGATGTTTGTGTTCCACTAGAAGTCTAACTCGTAATTACTCCCCAGTTTCCCGCTGTAGCCTTATATATACGCGGGTAGACTGAACCAGTTTGAGATTGATGATTTTATATCATTATTGAGATATTATTTTTGTCTTTCAAATACTTAAATATATCGGGGTTCTGCCGGTACGAGTTCTCGGAGGATCGTAGCCCACACTATGTTCGAGGATCGCGTAAGGGAATACAATAGAAGATCTGACTAGAACTTCAACTCGGAATCAAGTCGTTGTTGAAGATTAGATCGACGAGAGGTATTCATCTAAATTAACTTTGGTTGCACGGGTTTATTTTTTTATCGTTCGACGTCAAAATTTTTAACTGGAGCCTGTTTTGGCGTTTGCTTGTTCAGTTAATTTTTTACCGAAAATTATTTTACAAAAACAATTATCTTTGAAATATTGCCTCCAATAAATTGGTATCAGAGCCGTTTTATTTGTTGTTTAAGGTTTATCAGGGTCGGGTAGATTTAGAACTATGCTAACTTTATTTTGTAGGCGTTCTAATCCCGGTTTTATGATCATCTATTATTTTTATATTTGATTGAATGCGTTAATGATGATTTAATTTAATTTTTTAATCACGGGTTGACCGTTATAGATTAATTATTTTTAGATCGAATGTGAACCTACGGGACATAGGTTTCGATGTAAAAAAAATTATGTTCTTTAAGTTTTTTTTTTCTAGTTTATTAAAAAAGAAAATAAGAACATGTATGGTGGCAACCGGTGGTGGAAGGCGGCGGCAACCGGCGGAGGTTCCGGTGGTCTTAGACGCGAATATTTTGTTTTTCTCTAGTTTTATTTTTCTGAATTTAAAAAAAAAAAAAGCAAACAGCCTCGGCAAGCCGCCGGCAAAAACTGGCAGTTTCCAAGCCGCAGTAGCGCTGTTCCGAAACGGCAATTCCAGGCGGCACCAGTTTTCTCCAAAGCAAGCACCGGTCTCCAAATAATAGCAATTGCTGCACTGTTTTCCAAATCAAAGCATTCCCAGGCGGTTTTCCCAAGCGCCAAACGTGGCTCAAACGAGGCGCAGGCACAATGAAGCTTTAATCAATGCTATGGCGCCGTTTCCAATGCTGGGTTCGCTTGAAGCTTTAATCAAATCTGATGGGTTTGGGAAATTGCTTGGGCGCTACGGTTTTGTTTAATGGAATTAGTGTTGCGGTTTTATCCCAAACAGTGCAATCCAACTATTCGCACAATCTCCAAGCAGCAGCCCAGTTTCAAACCACATCGGTTTTCCAGGAGCAATTCCAGGTTGTTTGGTGTTTTGGTTGGTTTAAAATTCCTGATATCCTGATATAATCATGATACAAAAAAATTATTTAGAATATGAGACTAAAACTTTTTAGAGTTTCAATCGCATCATAAAATTAAAATTTATATTTATATCTTGCATTTAATTTTTTATTAACTGCATGGATGAGATATATATTGGTTTTATTTATCCTTTTAATTTAATTAATTCAAATATTGTGTTTTAATGAAAATATTTTATAATGAAGATTAAAATTAAGTTTTATTTAATTAATTAATTTTAATTAAATGAAATTTTTTTAGATATTTTATTTTTTACAAAATATCACGTTTAAGATTATTTTTTTTAAATCAGCTATATTGAAAAAACGTAGAAATTAATTTTGGATTTTGAATTTATTAAATGGAAAAGTATTGAATCAAAATAAATTATTATTTTTAAAAAAATATGGAACGAAAAATAAAATAAATAAATGTCTTTAATCACTATCTTAGCTGAAAAACTGGAGAAAAAATTGTGCATTTATTAAATTTTATTTGTTACGCATTTAAACACTAAAAGATGGTTTGATAAATCAGAATCTTTAGAATCGTATACACATAAAGATATTTGATTCTTTCAGATCGTGTAACTTTCGGAAGATAGTTTGATAAAGCAAGATCTTTAGAATCGTGTACACGGAAAGATATTTGATTCCTTCACATCGTATGGCTTTCGAAATTAATAAATTTATTTTAATTAAACGAATTTTTATAACCCTCAAAAAATATTTTAAAAATCTAAGTAGGAGAGAGAATTTATTCACAGATAAATCCCGCGGTCTTCATCACCAGTTTGTCGGCGATGCAATTAAACCCTGCGTGTTGGCAGTTAGGCCTTCCTCCCCATCGGACAGATTGATTGCGGTATCACCAGTACAAACCTCTTTTAGGGATAATTCTAGATAATTGTTAGTATGAATCACTTCTCCATCTGAATGGTTCATTGCGAAGCGATTAATTTGGGATTAGGTGATGGTTAACACTTAGCTATATACAATAGCATCCTCTCCATTTGAGTCACTACTATTATATACTGGACCGAAACTATGTCAGCTATTTAATTTTACTTAGTATGGTCAGTTGCCTAGATAGTAAAATTAAAAAGAATTGACATGTTTGGTCTTATGAATGATAGTAGATGTCGACCCATCGTGGCATGCTATTCTCAGGTTACCAAGCTGCTGGTGAATTTTTTTTAAATGGTAGAGGGAACCAAATTAAAATAAATTCAAAATTTTTCTCATCATAATTAACGGTTTTTTTTAATTATGTGATTCTCAAGATTAAAATGACTTTCATCCCACTCGCTTCAATACTCAAAGAAAACAAACTAACGGGATCAAATTTTGTTGACTGAAAATGTAACTTGGATATAGCTTTAACTACAAATGGTATTCCTTCAAT
>JAOTRH010174281.1:0-12270 GCA_034768845.1 Heliamphora exappendiculata | reverse complement strand
TTTATATTTATTTAAACTGCGTGGATGATATATATCTGTTTTATTTATTTCTATTAATTTAATTAATTCAAAAATATTCAGTTTTAATTAACATTTTTAAAGGAGAATAAAATTAATTTTTTTTAATTAAATAAAAAAATTTAGATATTTTATTTTTTATGAAATAACATGTTTAAGATGATTTTTTAATAAATCAGATATCTTGAAGAAATGTGAAAATTAATTTTTTATTTTGGATTAATTTAATAGAAAATTGTTTAATTTTAATAACTTATTATTTTTTTTAAAATGTGTAACGTAAAAGTAAAATACTTGAATGCCTTTATTCAATACCTTAGCTATAAAGCAAAAAAAAATCTGTGCATTCATCGGTAATTTTTTTTGTTACGTATTAAAACACGAAAATATAGTTTGGCAAATCAGAATCTTTTAAATCTTGTACACGGACAAATGTTTTGGAATCTTTTAGATCGTGTGGTTTTTGAAATTAATAAATTTATTTTAATTGAATAAATTTTTATAATCCTCAAAAATATTTTTAAAATCTAAATATGAGAGAAAATTTATTCACAGATAAGCTTGCGGTCTCCATCACCAGTTCGTATGTAATGTAATTAATTCTACGTGTTGGCAGTAAGGTTTTTCTCCCCATCGGACAGAATTAATTATTAATTCTACGTGTTGGCAGTAAGGTTTTCCTCCCCATCGGACATAATTAATTGCGGTATCACCGTTATGAACCTCCTTTAGAGATAATTCTGAATAATTGTTAGTATGCATCACTTCTCTATCTGAAGAGTTTATTGTGAAGCAATTGATTTGGGATTTGATGGTGGCTAACACTTAACTATAAATAATAGTATTCTTTCTATCTGAGTCACTGCTATTATTTACTATACCGAAGTTATGTCTGCTATTTAATTTTACTTGGCATGATTTGTTGCCTAGATAGTAAAATTAATAGGAATTTGCCTGTTTGGATAAACGATGAATAGTAGACATCCTCCCATCAAGGCATACTATTCACAGGATACCAGACTTCTGGAGAATTTTTTTTAAATGGTAGAGAAAACTAATTTTAAAATAAATTCAAAATTTTACTCGTCATAATTAACGGTTATTTTAATTATGTGACTCTTAGGATTAAAATATCTTTCAATCCACTCGCGACCACTCTAAAAAAAACAAACTAACGGAACCAAACTATGTAGATCGAAAAAGAAACTTGAATATTGTCTAAATTGTTGAGGACAACAAATTTGTATTATCTAAGATTTTTCCACTAGCACCTGATGGGAGCAACCGAACAGAAAATCCGGGCTTATCAGAAGTGGCAGAAAGCTGATCAGATTGCTCGCTATTATATTTTGGCTTCCATATTAAATGTATTGCAGCATCAGCATCAATCTATACCCAGTGCCTATGAAATGATTATGATCCTCAAAAAAATATTTGGGGATCAAAATCGTGCTGTTAGGCAGGTGACCATGAAATCTCTAATGAATACAAACATGGCTGAAGGCATCCCAGTTAAGGATCATGTTCTAAAGATGATCAATTTTCTGAATGAACTGGAGATCCTAGGAATGAAGATTGACTAAAAAACCTAGGTTAATATCATTCTCTAATCACTGCCTGATAGCTTTAAGTAGTTTTGCCTGAATTATTCCATGAATAAGTTCAGCTTTTCATTGCCAGAACTTTTTAAAGAACTTTAAGCAGCCGAGGGTGTTCTTAGGAAGCTAGGTACTGTGCAAATAGCTGAAAAAGTTTCTTGCTCTAAATCGAAAAGCAAGAAGAAGAAAAAAGTTCAAAAATAAGAAGGCATAGGTCCAAAATCAGCTAAGGGGCCAAAAGATGGTGTGAAGAAGCCGAGAGGCAAGTGCTATCACTGTAACTAGTTTGGGCATTGAAAAAAATAATATCCAATTTTCTTCAGTAAGCAGAACAAGTAAGGTAATTTCTATTCACTAATTGTTGAAACATGTGTAGCTGTGTTATCTATTAATACCTGGTGTGTAGATACGGGAGCCACTAATCATGTCTGTAATTTTTTACAGAGGTTCCAAGAACCAAGTAGCTCACTAATAGAGAAATTTATCTACATATGGGCAATAATACCAGGGTGGCAGCAATTGTAGTAGGAGATGTCACTCTCAATTTTAGTAGAGATAAAATTTTAATTTTAAAAGATTGTCTTTATGTACCTTCTATTAAAAAAATTTTAATTTTGATTTTTAATTTAATAAATGACAAATATTCTATTCATTTCAATAACTCTGTAGTTATTAAGAAAAATAAACGTTTTTTGTTCTGAAACATTGACAGATGATCTGTATATTATATCTCCTATCAATCCTACACTGCAACTAACTGAATTGAATAGCACATGTAATTTACCATATAAGAAAAAAGTTCATTCTTTAATAAACCAAACGTTTCTTCAGTACTTACGCTTGGGTCATATTAATCTAAAAAGGATAAATAGACTGATAGAAGATAGACATTTGAGTTCATTAGAAGTGGAGACACTTCTAGTCAGTGAGTCCTACTTAGACAGTAAGATGACCAAGAGGCCCTTCTCGGCCAAAGGCTATAGGGCTAAATAACTGTTAGAACTAGTTCACTCTGATGTGTGTGGTCCTATGATTATCAAGGTTAGAGGTGGCTTTGAGTACTTCATCAGTTTTATTGACTACTATTCAAGGTATGGATACATTTACCTAATGCACCATAAGTTTAAATGCTTTAAAAAAATTTAAAAATTTAAGGCGGAGACGGAGAAGCATCTGGGGTAATAATATCAAATCACTATGATCCAACTGTGGTGGAGAGTACCTCTGTGGAGAGTTTAGGGACTACTTATTGTCAGAAAAAGTTATATCCTAGTTGACTACACCGGACACTCCGCAGCAGAAAGGTGTAGCATAAAGAAGGAATAAGACTCTTATAGAGATGGTAAGGTCAATAATGAGTTATTCAGAATTACCCAATTCGTTTTGAGAACCCGCATTAGAAATAGCGGCTTATATTCTGAGCTTGACACCTTCTAAGTCAATACCTTCTACTCTTACAAAATTGTGGACCGAGCACAATCCTAGTCTGAGACATATTCGAATTTAGAAGTATCTAGTACATGTGCTGAAAGGAAATATGAGTAAGTTATAACCAAGGACAGAAGTCTATTTTTTTATTGGGTATCTTAAGGGAACGAAGGGTAATTTATTTTATAATCCTAAGGATTAGAAAGGCATTGTTAGCACCAATGCACGATTCTTGGAAGAGAATTATATTATAGATCGCAGGTCCAAAAGTAAAATTGTTCTAGAAGAATTGAGAGGAAATACTAGGTAATGGTGCACAGGGTTCAGATTCAGCACAACGCATTACTGTTGGTACACAGACATAGGTAGTGCCTCGTTGCAATGGGAGGGTTGTTCATTAATCTGATCGGTATATGTTCTTGGAAAAGTCTTTTGACAAGATCCCGACAGAATTAGATACCAAACCCTGTAACTACGATGAAGCACTATAAGACAAAGATACATATCGTTAGCAAAAGGTTATGAATTCAGAAATAGAATCTGTGTATTCTAATCAGGTTTGAAAACTTATAGAACCACTTGAAGGAAAAAAAACCCATTTGATGTAAGTGGATGTACAAGAGGAAGATAGGAGCAGACAGAAAGGTTGAAACCTTCAAAGCTAGGCTTATTGCAAAAGGGTTCACTCAGAAAGAACGGATCAATTATGAAGAAACCTTTTTCGCCAATAGTCATACTGAAGTCTATCTGAATTCTTTTATCCATTGCGGCTCATTTTAATTACAAAATTTAACAAATGGATTTTAAGACAGCTTTTCTTAACGGAAGTCTTGACGAGTGTATCTATATGGTACAACTAGACGGTTTTATTGCAAAGGGCCATGAGCACATGTTATGCAAGCTTAAGAGATCTATTTATGGACTTAAACAGGCATCGAGATTTTAGAATACTCAAATTGATTAAGTTATAAAGTCTTATGATTTTTATCAAAGTCCAAATGAGTCCTTTGTGTACAAGAAGCGTGACGAAAACGTGGTGGCCTTTTTAGTACTTTATGTAGATAAATTCTTGCTCATCAAAAATGATGTGGGGGTGTTATATTCAGTAAAAGTATAGTTATCTGAAAAGTTGGATATGAAGAACTTGGGAGAAGCCCATTATATCCTTAAGATCAAGCTTTTGTGAGATCGAAAACAAAGGATGCTAGGCTTATCACTAGCAAAGCATATCGATGAAATTCTTGCTCATTTAAGCATGTAAGATTCCAAGAAAGAGTTTCTTCCTTTCAGGCATGGAATCATTATATCCAAGGATCAGTATCCCAAGACACCTGATGAGATAGAGAAGATAAAGGAGGTTCCTTATGCTTCGGCAGTAGGAAGTCTAATGTATGTTATGCTTTGTACTAGACCTGACATCTGCTTTGTCGTTGGCATGGCTAGCAGATATCAATCTAACTTAGAGCAGGAGCATTGTACTATGGTAAATAATATAATCAAGTACCTAAAAAGGACTAGAAATCATATGCTAGTTTACCAAGCAGACAGTCAAGTACCTTTAGGGTACACAAAGTCGAATTTTTAATCAGACAAAATTTTTCGTAAGTCTACCTCAGAATATGTGTTTACATTGGGAGGTGGAGCAATTAGTTGGAAGAGTATCAAGCAGTCTTGCATTGCTGATTTTACCATAGTGGCTGAGTACGTGGCAGTTTCTAAAGCAGCCAAGGAGGCCATTTGGCTCAAGAACTTCTTGTTGGATCTAAATGTGGTGCCTTCAATTCAATCGGCTATTACACTTTATTGTGACAATAGTTGAGCAGTTGCAAACTTGAATGAGTCAAGAGTCATAAGAAATGAAAGCTTATTGAACGTAAGTATCATCTAATATGAGAAATTGTACAAAATGGGTAATGTTGTTGTGACCAAGATTGCATCAGAGAACAATCTTGTAGAACATTTTACAAAGAGTCTGCCGGCTAAGACTTTTGATAGTTATGTAAAGGGTATGGGAGTCAGATGTATAACAGCATAGTTTTGAGTATAAGTGAAAAATTGTCAAGATTGTATATTAAAAACTATAACAGCATAGTTTTGAGTATAAGAATTTTAATGAGCAATGAATTCAATATCATTTCTTTAATATTATACATGGATGTCATTTACTCTATACAGTATTTAATCTTATGTGTAGAGTACGACTTGCACACAGAAAATTAGATTATAAGTTTTTGCAGAATATAAGTATTTTTCACAGTTTAGAAGGAATTGAACAAACCATCGGTATGACTGTAGCACAGAGTTTTAGTAGGTCTGTCTTGATTACAAGGAACAGATAATAGCGTCGTTCATTATTCTAACTCTCTGTGCTAGTACATTTTGTGTGTATTGAATATTACCACATTAGATAATGAATATTATACTAACTATATAAATTAATTTATACCCCACGGTTGTTATGAGTGCTTATACTCTTAATCCCGAAATAATTATTATTTGCGTATATTTAATATTCGTTATTTTGATTCACTAAATAGTGCGATCTTTTATGGGTTTATAGTCCCGGTGAGTTGAATAGCGGTATTAATTATATAGTAAATATTAATTATTGACGGAATTCACATCCCGATTGTTCGAGATTGACAATACCTTCTTAAAGAAGTTTATTAGTTTTGACTAGGCCAAACGCTATAGGTGGCTTTAATTATTCAGCAGTAAAGTAAGTTAAGCAGAAAATCTTAAGAAATTTTAAAGAACCTGATTAAATTAAATTGCTAGTAATTAAATTTAATTGACGGGTACCGAGAATCATAACGTAGGGAGATGAGTTAAGTATTTAATAACATAAGCTCAATGCAAATTGGTCTTGAAATTATGGTTAAGATTGCAGTTACAGTTCTTTAGTAGTATGAATTGTAATTTAGTATTTTATGAAAATTGCAGAAATTACTACAAGGTTTTAATAATTACAGAAACCGCTGAGAAGTTTGCATATTTGTAGAAACCGCTTGAATGGTATCTGGGTCATACTAGAAGTTTATATCATAATTACTCCACAGATCCCTGTTGTAGCCTATAAATATGTAGTTAGCCTGAACCAAATTCATAAGTTATCTTTTAAGACTAAGATTGACCAGGTTCTGCCGGTACCAGTTCTCAAAGAATCGTAACCCACACTATGTTCGAAAATCACATCAAGAATATAGTAGAAGGTCTGTTTGGAGCTTAAACTCGGAGAATCAAAATTGGTAGTTGAAGAAACGATTAAAAGGGTATTCATCTAAATTAACTGTGGTGGCACGGGTTTTATTTTGACCGTTTGACATTAAAAAGTTTTATCTATAACTTATTTTAGTGATTCCCGTCCAGTTTTTATTTTTTTTTAAAAATCATTATACAAATCAATGATCTTGACAATTTGCCTCGAGCAGTCTCAACATGGCGGCCCCACCAATTGGCATTCCTACATACAAAGTGCTACTCAATTCGTCTAGCTCTAATCCCAATGTAGATGCAAATGCGAATGAGGTGAATGAATGCAATGCTCCCATGTCTACAATAACACTTGCTTAAGAACGGTAGACTAGGAACCTCAAATGATCAATAAGTTACCTCACTAATTGAGCCGAGATGGCCTGTGACACCTGACCTTTAACAATACTAATAGTAATAATAATAATCATAATAGTAATAATAAATTATTAAAAATAATTAATTTATTATAAGATCCTCAATAGAATTTTAACAAAACCTTAGAATTAATTTTAAGATCTAAATTTAAGAATTTACATTTAATAAAATTTCAAATAATTATTGTATGATTAGAGGATCTTTCTGTAAGTTCTAAGTTAATGATAAATCATAAAATAATATTAAAAGACTACTTTAAATTTTTGAGATTTGTCTAAGTTTGAATTTTTATAGTTATTAAAATGCTAGTACTAAACCGTGATAAGAAAATATTAAATAGTTATAAAATTCTAGTGATAACTATACGATAATTCATAAAAATATATTAAAATTTTATATAAAAATTTTTAATTTTTTCTAAATTAAAAATTTTACATAAATTTTTTTACCATGTATTAATTTACAAGTTAAATGTACAACGTGCTAAAAATAACTGTGAACAGGTCTCACAGCTGAACATCACCGAGCCATGACTATAAATATGCGTTCCACGCTCAAGCTTAAAATAAAAAAATTAAAAAAAATATTTTATTCTTAATATCATCTTATTCTCAGACGCTATATATATATATATATATAATATTTTCCAAACAGAAGCTCACAGCTTCATTCCCTCCAAGCTTCAAACCGAAGCACAGCCCCACGCCGCAGCACGCCACCACAACCAACAGTCGCCACCAACCCCTCGCCGCCAACGACGCTCCAGCCTCCAACCGCCGCCACCTCACCACCCACTGCCGTCAAGACCGCCGGTCTCTCCGCTCTCATCTCTCTCGGTCTCTCTCTCTCTATTTCTCTCTGTCGTCTCTCTCTCCTCTCATCTCTCTCGGTCTCTCTCTCTCTATTTCTCTCTGTCGTCTCTCTCTCTGCTATGTATATGTATACAATTGCTGTATATAATTACTGTGCGTATATAATTGCAGTGTGTGTGCTGTGTGATGTGTGTGTGCTGGGTGTGTGTGTTGTGTGGGTGTTGTGTGTGCTGTGTGTGCGTGATGTGTGTGTTATAACACAGTGTGTGTGTGTGTGTGTGTGTTTTTGCTAATATGGTTATTGGTTGGGAATTGTTTGGTTTCTTTGCATTAAAAGGGAATTGATTATTGGTTTATTTTTATTATTTTGATTAAAAAGTTAAAAATTAATTAGTATCAAAAAGTATTTTATAGAAATAATAAATTTTAATGAAACTTTTTAAATTAAGCTAAAAATTTACATAAAGAAAAATTAGTGTATGAGTGTTTTAAAAGAGCATTATGTGTGTGTGTTTGGAAAGGGTTTGATTATTGTGTGTTTGCTGAAATTTATTGGTTGCGTATAAATTTTAAGTTTTTTGTTTTAAAATTGAAAACCTAAAACTAAAAAGATTTTAAGAGAAAAAAATTAATTTCCATTTTATGAATTTTAAATAGTTTTATACCAAGTTTTAAATTATTATTTTTACTAAATAAGTATTTTAACATAGGTTAAAAGATTTTGTTAAAGTTAAGTAAAAAAAAATAGAATAAAAGAATGCTTGAATAAGTTTTAATTTAACTTAAACATTATTTAGTTTTAAAATAAGTTTTAAACATTACTTAACTAATTCTTTAATGATTAATTAGTTTTAAACATTCTTTTTAAACTAAGATGTATTTGAATTAATTAGTTTTAAATTTAACATAGTTTAAAAAGAAGTTTCTTATGGATTTTAATTTTCTTATATATTTACATATTTATAAATTTTAGTTAAAGCAAGTTTTAAGTAAAAAAAATAAAATGGAAAAGAATAATAAAGATCGATATAAATATTTTACAAAATTTTAGAAGTTAAAAGAATTTAGGTAATTATTACTTTGGGAATCATACTAAATCTAGTATTTTATTGTGTTCAAATTTAAAAATTCACAGACTAATACACGCGAAAGTCACGTAAGTCTTCTAATATTTGGATTAATTGAGTTTTCAATTATCGCTTTTATAATAATTCTGAGGTGCACCATAAGTATATTGTTGAAATGATTATGAAATGTCATATTATAAAAGTGAGAATAATAGTACAAATAACGTCTCGACTGCTGGGGGACAATAAAGTATACCAGTGAGGTGATGTAATAAGAGCGGCGGGTCACGCCCAAGTGACTAGGAAATGATCATTTTTCAATGCGGGGTAATTTCTCGAATTGCTGGTAGAACCGTTTATTCAGACATCATTCTAAAAATAAAACATGGGTAATAACTCAAATATCTATGCACTCACACTAGTTTTGCTAATAGATGTTGAATAATTTCAGGTGATATTTGTATGCATGGAGGAACCGGTAGCAAGAAAAAGATGGTTTAATTTATTCATAGTTTTGTTAAAAGTTCTGTAATTGTTGTAAATTCTGTATTTCGTCTTATTGTTTAAACGTTAAACACATAGTTAATAAGCTCTGAAGATTTTTAAAATGAGATCACTGGGAATGTTTAAAGGAAGTGATTCTTTTTCAATGAATAATTTACTTTTGTTTCAAAATTGAAATGATTAGAATGAGATTGTATAGAAAATAAATAAAGAAAGAGGTCTCGGGTGGGTTTTTAATTCACTGGCCGGTTACAGACGCCATTTTGAGAAATAAGTCGTGACATGGCCTCTCCTGTTGTCCTCATTGATTGCACTCCTGACTGTTGCCGTGACTGCCCATAGCTCTGTCACCCCAGGGGTACCTACTCTTGATGTGCCCTTGAAGCACCCTGACCACTCCCTCCTTGAGGGTAATCTCGGCAAATGTGACCTGCCTGGCCGCACTGATAACAAGTGTATGGGGCCCTCTCCGGAATCTGACTCTGCTACTGCCCCTGTTGTGGGCACACCCTAACACGATGTCATGGCTGTTTGTACAGGAAGTAAAGTGATTCCCGACACTCAGAACATTCTGATGAACTTATCGATGGTGTGGGTGCCGATCGTGGCTGTGGCTGGGGCTAGGACCACATAGGATAAGAACTCTAACCCCCAGATTTTTGCCTCTTCAAATGATGCCCTTCTGACTGCGCATCAGAGCCCCCTTGATGCGATTTACTCTCTTTGATGTTTTGGCTCTCGACCATGGCATTCTCAACTCGAATGGCAGCCTCCACTAATTTGGTGTAGACTTGAAAGCCTAAAGCTACAATCCTATCTTTAATGGAGGGTCGAAAACCCTGCTCAAACCGTTTGGCGCACAACTCTTCCATTGCCACCATCTCTGATGCAAATCGCGAATAATTCACGAACCTGTCCTCATACTGGACCAGTAACAGGGCACCCTGGATGAGGGAAAGAAGCTCTTCATGGTAGGTGTCCCCGATGACCCTAGGAAGTACTTCTCCAGGAAAACCCTAGTGAAAGCGGTTTACGTGCCCTCCACAGTGATCTTGGCAAACTTCCACTACTCTCTTGCGTCCTCTCGAAGTTGGAACGTTGCCAACTTTACTTGTAACTCATCCTTCACGATCTCTAGGGTGTCAAAGATTGTCGTGGTTACCTCTAACCACTATAGCAATCTTGGGGTCCAGCTCCCCAACAAAAGTTAAAGGATCCAACCGTCGAAATTCTCTCATTGCTACCGTAGCCATTGGATCAAGAGCGCTAGCTCCAATTCTAGCCACCTCGGCTAATGCTCGCATCATTTTAAGAATCTTCTAAACAACATCGACGCCGCCCGCTTGTTCTTATAGGGCATGCACATCCTCTTCCTCCAAAGCTTAGACATGCGCGCGACCTCAGCTGCAACCTCGGCCTCTACCACGTCTCAACAACATCACTCTATATAAGAAAGAACGAGAGGAAGAAATCAACAACGAAGTCTAAACCCACTTATCACTCACGGATAGCACCGTCCCTCAACATGATAGCACACAACACATGTCATCGCACAAACATACTCAATGCAACACATAACGAGGAGGATTAATTGGAAGACACGTTAATTCAGAGAACTCGTTTGAATTTCTAGTTAGAACAAACGTCGACCAAACACCTTTCTAACTCGAACCCCAAGCTAGTAGATCGGTCGTTTAAGGGCAAAACACATCATCTTAAGAGTCCAACCTCCATGCCTAAATATCACTTAGCATGCAAATGCCAAATTATCTCCATGATATTTCATGCTAACATACCAAGTCATGAATGTCACACATTAATACAAACTCTCACGCAATGGTTCAACCACTCCCACGGTTCCTAGGTATTCGAACCTAAAACTCTTATACTAATCTGTCACGCCCTCAATCTCCAAGCTCATGAACCAACCCTGACAAACCAACCAAAAGAAGATTTTCTTAATAAAAAAGGTTTTAAACTCAAAATCTCACCAACTCTTTAAATAAACCATTTGAAGAGAAAGGAATTTAAACCCCATGAAAAGATTTCGGAGGCCAAAGAACAAAAAAAAATGCTTCAGCAGACTAACCAATCGATCGGTCTTTGACATACTAAAACTACTGAGAGCATTGTTATACCAATCGATAGACTGATTGATCGGTCAATTGATCGGTCCAATACTGGATCCTTTTTCTCAACAAATTTTCCAACACCAAGGTTTCCTACCTTAACTACACCTCCAATCAAGCCTTCTCATGAAAACCACATACAACCACATAAAAGAAAAGGTATAAAAACATTCCCTAACCATCACCAAATGTCGAAAATCCAATGATTTCATACATAAAATCTTGAAAGCAAAAGATAATAAACCTAAAGCAATGCCCGATAATTTTACATGCATACAGATCATGAGTAAAGGTAGCCTTAAGGCATTACAAAATGACTACCAACTAACTCGAGTAGCAGTTAATTGTATCAAAAGAATCACTTTTACATGACATGCATTTCTCAAAAGATCTTTCTATAAATTTGTAATTCTATTCAAAAGTTCAAAACACGGTCTTGAGGTCCACTCCTCAATCGACCACCTTCTTCCTGTTATCACCTGAAATATTTTAAACAACATGAGTCGAGACTCGTAGAAATAGACTATTAAAAAATATATACATGACTTGCGAGGATGGTTATGCAAAACGCCACGTTTAAATTCACTGAAAACTAATGTCATTTTCTATCCAAAAATCCATTCACATAACCGATTTTACAAATTAAACCCATTATCACATACAACTCATTACTTCCTCTTTTATTTAACTTTCATCACCTCTACTTCAAGTTCACACCTACCATAACTCACGCACACACACACACGTGCGTCCACACACACACACACACATACACACAACCATGGTTTTTCATATCTTAATCAACTTGTGGATTACCAACTAGGAGTTGACGCTAGATGAGCTTATAGACCCACGCCACGTTACTATCGACTGAGCCACGTGAGGCCCACTAAGTAATGGTGCGTTATATAACTCATCTCGACTAATACCTTATTTTCGGTTATTAGCCGGAAGATAAGTCACCTAATCTGTGCATTTTTTTGATATTTCACTAAGGAGCTATTCAAGCCCAACTTAAACAATCTTTGGATCCAAATCAATTCTTTTTATTTCATTAAATCAACATTCAGACACAAGTCCAACT
>JAOTRH010174249.1:0-12272 GCA_034768845.1 Heliamphora exappendiculata | reverse complement strand
AATAAAACAGAGAGAGAGAGAGGGGGGAGAGAGTGAGAGCTTGAAAATCACCGAATTAATCAGGAAAATTGAAGAAACCCACAAAACCCATGAGAATCACAGCTTCAAAAAACCAAATCCAATTACCAAAAAAGAAAAAAAACCAACTCACTTAACAAATTATGATCACTCTCCCAAAAAACCCCCCACAAAACCCTCCAATTCAAGAACAAGGAGCAAATCCCAAATCAGATGAGAATCAACAATTCGAGAATTAGAGAGACCGCTGACCACCTCCCTCACCGCTGCCAACCGTCGACCCCCACACCAAGAAAGAGAGACATCAGAGAGGAGAGAGAGAGAGACAGCAGAGGGAGAGAGAGAGGGGGTAGAGAGTAGAGAGAGAGAGCAGACAAAGAGGGACAGTAGTGGAGACGGTGTGGGGTGGGTTTTGGTGTGTGGGGTGATTTTGAGGTGTGGGGATAGTTTTGGTATGTAGGGTGATTTTGAGGTGGTGATGGTGGTTTCTGTTAAAAATTTTAACAGTTGGGTCCATTTGATGTTAAAATTAAACTTGAAGGGAGGTTAGTGATATTTTTAAAACGACAAGGGAGATTTCTATTTTTTGTCAGAAATCTCAGGAGAAGTCAGTGTAATTTACCCAAAAAGAAATTGCAGAATATTGTCTGAAACCCACTTCTTTTTTAGAATTGATTGGGTTTCATTCAAATACAAGACCTATCAATCCTTCACTAAAGGCACATGGCGTTGACACAGTAATAGGCACTCTTTCCATTACCCTAGTTAATTATCAAAGAAAAAAAATAAGAATTATTTTCGTAAATTAGGGGTGCACACGAAACTTTAAAAACTCAAAATTTGAACTAATTCGACCTCTATGAGTTATATTAATTCGTTTTTTGTAAGTAATTAGTTTGGTCTTGGATTCGAAAAAAGCAAACTGATAAAATTGGTTCAGTTCTTTGATTAGTTTAAAATTAACCTAAATCAACCCGAGAACCAAATCGTATATATATATAAGAAATAAAAAAAGATTAATTGAGTTTTAGTCCCGTTTTTTAGAAATATAAGAGTTTTAGTCTTATTGTTTTTTTTATATTAGATTTAGTCATTTTTTAAAATTTTTATTATATTCGGAACTATTATGCCTTTTTCAACCGGTGGGATTGTTTGTATTTAAATTCTTTGATTGTATGAATTGATTATCCCATTTATTTATATTTATGCCATTTTCAGCCAGTATTAATGGTTGTATTTGAATTCTTTGATTGTAGAAATTTATTATCCCATCTAACCAGTATAACCTTTTCAACCGGTGCTATCTTTTGCTTAGAATTCCTGTTTGTAGAATGCACTTACTTGATATGTTATTGAGTTATATGGGATATATTTCACTTCCCTTTTTTGTAGATAGCAGTTACTAAAATATTTAGTAATAGATCATTTTCGTAAACAGAAATTATATTCCACTATACATTAATGGGGCTGAACAGAGCATTTCTGTACAGTGATAATATATCTAAAAATTTATTATGTGGCACACGATTTAATTGGGAATTGATATTTAAAATAATTTTCTGGATTGTGATAGATTTGAATACAATTTCAGAATTCGTCTCTGACAGTTTTATGTGCTGAAAATATTTTACACAGTTTGAATTTGAAGGCTCTTCAAATTTTTATTGATATGTACATGGTATTTTGGATTATTTTGATATTATTTTTTGTTATGAAAAAATGTTAATATCATCAATTTTTCAACACTTTCATTTCGATTAATGGAAATAAAATATCAATTTCTCGAATGATTTAGTATGTATGTATTCAAGGTAGTTTATATTTGTTCTTTTTGAAATATTTTATGTTTTGTGGTTCCGCATATTCAATGTAGTTCATATATGTTCTATTTTAAAAAATTTATTTTATGTTTGATTTTGCGCATTTGTAAATGAAAAAATAGCATGGTGGATATGGTAAAACTTTGATGAGATTTATAGGAAAAACTACTCTGATATATTTATTAGTTGATACAATATTTCGATTTTTATAATTTATTTTCAAATAATACATTTATCAGTTGATACAACAGTTCGATTTTCAGAATTGAAATTGGAATGATACATTTATCAGTTGGCGAACAGATCGATTTTCTGAAATAAAATTCAAATGATACATTTATCAGTTGATCAGTTGACGCAACAGTTTGATTTTCAGAATTAAATTTCAAATGATACATTTATCAGTTGATGCAACAGTGAAATTTTATAATTCGAGGTAAACTAATAAATGTATCAGTGGCAACAACAGTGCAAATTATGAAATTCGAATTCAACTTGTAAATTTATCAGTTACAATGAATTGTTGTTCTTTCGAAAGCATATTTTAGTATCTTTTATAAATTTCAGTATGACTCTAAATGCTGTTAATATTTTTATTAATTGTAGGTCATCTTTTGTGGTTGTCTACGATGGGAAAATTGTGGTGATTATGGTGCGAAACTTTGAAAAGAGATTTTTTGAGAGATTTTGGGAGCGATTTTTGGAGAAATTTAGGAGAGATTTATGAGATAGAATTTTTGATTCCCGATTAGAAAAGAATTTTGTCAAAAAAAATTCTAAAGATATAATTTAAGGGTATTTAAAAAAATTAAAATTGAGACGGAACTAATCCTAATAAAACAGATTGAATGGGATAAAACTAATTTTACTACCAAAAAGAGAACTTAACCCTAAGTTTTCTTAAAAAAAATATTAACCATTAGATTACATATTTAATCATTGTGAGATTTATATAAAAAAAATAGAAAGTTTTCTAACTTTACAAATTAGAAAAAAGAGTCAATAGATTAGATAATTATTATTAATTATTATTTATTTATTATATGTTATTTATTTTTGTAAAATTTTTATTAGATACTTGTCATTTATTTCACAAAATAAATTGTAAAATAATTATTCTAAATTTTTATTTCATGCTTTTATTGTATTGTATGGATGTTAGCTTTCATTTATTATTTATTTCAAACTTTTAAAATTTTATACATAATAATTTTGTGAATAAATTACACTGACCTCCCCTGAGATTTCTGAAAAAAAAAATAAAAACACATCATCTGCTTTCTGAAAGATTACTAGTCTCTCTTGTCAGTGAAAAAAGCAAACTCTGTTTAATTTTTTATTTTTAAAAAACGTAAATATCTTTCTCCTATAAAAAAAAAACTTTAAAAAGAATTGACGGTCGGCCCCATGCGATTCGTGTGCAACAATATAAAAATATTTATTTTTTAAAATTTTTTTTAAGTTGGCATGAAATTTACATGTAGATTACATCAATTTTAAATAAAATATAAAAAATAATATCCAACAATATATGTAGCACAATATTAAAAATAATACACAACAATTGTATGAAATGTTGAACAAATTACATAACAATGTGTTGAGATATTATATTTTAAATTTAAAATATTCTTTGTCATCTAATCCTATTTGTATTTTGTACTCTCATATATATATAAATATACAGCTCTCTCTCTATACTTTCTAGAGTGAGAAATTATTTTATTCATAATTTCGTGATTAGTATATTCAACATGATATCAGAGCCATCCAGTGTCAACACATCTTCTTCAACAACCACAATACAGTCTCAAACAGTTTTCTGTTCAACCAATTTCTCTCAATAATGCTCATCACTTCATCTCTATCAAACTGACTTTCAAAAATTTTCTCTGTTAAAAAACTCAATTGTCTCCGTATCTTCGTGATCAAAATCTTCTTGGTTTTGTAGACGGCACTTTCTCATGCCCTCCACCCACCACATTACTGAATGGCGTTTCCACACCTAATCCAGCTCATTCTGCTTAGATCGTTCAAGATCAACTCATCATTAGTCTTTTGATCTCCTCTCTTTCTGATGAAATATTACCACTTGCTATTGGCCTCACCACCTCTCGTGAGATCTGGGTTACCATTGAAACCTCTCTTGCTTCGGCATCTCAGACCCGGATTCTTCAACTCCATTGGCATCTTCAAAGTTTGCAACAGAAGGATCGTTCTGTCACACCGTTTCTTCATGAAGCCAAAATCGTTGCTGATGAACTCACTGTTGTTGGCAAGCCTCTCTCTCTAGCCGAATTCAACCTATATGTCTTCAAAGGTCTTCAACCCGAGTTCCGTGATCTTGTTACTACACTTGCTGCCAGTTCAGATCTAGTATCCTTCTCTGAACTTCATAGCATCTTACTCAGTCATGAGTTTCTCCACAAAGATGCTTTCTCCATGCTTCAAATATCCTCTTCTTCAGCTACTCCTCAAGCCAACCTTACTCAGACCATGGCCCGCCCTCGTGATAATCAGTCTAGTACCAATCGGGGCTCTTCTGGCTCTTCTTGCTCTCGTGGTCATGGTCGTGGTCGTCACAACCATAATAGTTGTGGTCGCCATCGCTCTAATTATGTTGGCATCCTTCCTCTCCCATCCTTTGATACTCGAGCTCGTTGACAAATCTACGGTCTAACCAATCATACTGCTACTCATTGCTACCATCGGTTTAACCAACATGTTAATCCCAGTGCTAACCTCACTACTTATGGCTCTACATCGCATGCTCCAATGGATTGGTTTCCTGATACTGGTGCTACACATCATGTCACTCCGGATATTGCCAGTCTTTCCAATGTGGAAGACTATCATGGGACCTATCAACTGCGCGTCGATAATGGTCATGGTATTCCCATTTCACACATTGATTCTTCTATTTTTCACTCTCCCACCTCTTCCTTTCCTTTTTCTACTGTTCTTCATGTTCCCTCTTTCACTAAATCCTTGCTTTCTGTTCATCAGTTTAGCAAAGATAATAATGTCTTCTTTAAATTTCAGCTGTCTCATTTTCTTGTTAAGGATCAAGTTTCCAAGAAAGTACTTCTTCACGGAAAGAATAAAGATGGTCTCTACAAGCTTCAATCATCGGCCTCCTCTCCTCTGGCCCTGTCCTCCGAATGTGTCCTTCTCACTCACTGGCATCATCGTCTCGGTAATCCTCATGAACGTGTCCTTCGTCAAGTCGTCAAAGCTCATGCACTCCCGTTTTCTTCTTCAAAATCATGTCCTGGCAGCCTTTGTCACGCATGTCAACTTGGAAAATCCTCCCGACTTTCCCTGCCTTGTACTGAGAATAAACATTTAGATCCTTTCGATTTAATTTTTAGTGATGTACGAGGGCCTTTCCCGATTCCGTCTACTGATGGTCATAAATACTTTGTAATCTTTATGGATGCTTCAACAAAGTATATTTGGTATTTTTCCTTATTCAATAAATATGATGTCTTTCTTTTGTTCACAAAATTTCTTGCAATGGTTGAATGTCAATTTTCTCGTAAAATAAAATCTTTTCAAACAGATTGGGGTGGTGAATATCGTAAACTTCATCCTTATTTTCAGAATTTGGGTATAATTCATCGGTTACCATGCCCTCACACTCATGAGAAAAACGGTTTAATTGAACGTCGGCACCGTCATATTGTCGAAACTGGTCTTTCCCTTCTTGCGCATGGTTCTATTCTTCACAAATATTGACACTTTACTTTTGAAATTGCTGTCTACTTAATTAATCGTCTACCATCTCATATCTCACATAATCTTTTCCCATTGCAACTTTTGTTTAAGCGGTCTCCTGATCATCATTTCTTAAAAAAATTTGGTTGTTTATGTTATCCTTATTTTTGACCTTATCACCCCCATAAAATGTTATTTCGTTCCATGCCGTGTGTTTTTCTTGCTTATCGTCCTTCTCACTCGAGCTATCAGTGTCTTTATTTTGCAACCGGTTGTATTTATATAGTGCGCCACGTTCATTTTGATGAAAATAAATTTTCTTTTTCTACTAGTCTTCATCCTAATTTTTCATCCAATTCTCCACCCACGACGTCTTCCCCCTTTGCCACATTTCCCATTCACATTCAATCTCCACCGATTCATTCCCCACACCCTCCTCCACCTATCTCGGCACAAAATTCACTCTCACAGTTTTCGTCCTCACCCAATTCCCTCCCAACAAAACCTTCATCTACCTCCAATTCAACTTATCCTCCAATTACTTCCCTGCCTGCTTCATCTTCTCCATCAATTCGGCAACCACCCAATCTTATCCCCACAAATTCAGCACCTTTCTCTCAGTCTCAGACTAATCTCAATCACCAGCCTCATCTTCCCTCCCCGATGCCCTCTTCATCAATCTAGTCATCTCAATCTCAAAGCTCACCCACACGCTATGCTCCTCCTCCTATTTCGGTTCCACCCCATCCAAATCATCGCCCACCGCGCCCTCCTCCACCGATACCGCAACTCCACCGCCCCATTTTTCACCCAACTGTTTCGATTCCTTCCCCACACATGGCGCCACTCCCGCCTCCAGCTTTATCCATGTCCTTGTCAAATCCTTCACTTCTGAACCCCTCTCCACCATGTTCGGCGCCTGGGTTATCTTCCATACCTGCTCTCACCAATTTTAAATCCCATTCGCCAGTTAGTCTACCCTTATCTACACCTTGTGCATCAATTCAGAATTCTCAATCTGTTACTCCAGATTGTCGCCCCTTATCTCCTCCATGAGATTCGCTTTCCAAAAGCTTATCTCAACCCTTGTGCTCCACGTCTTCACCTCATCTGCTCTCTCCTCCCATTCTGCCCAATACTCGAACCCACGTGTCAAATACAAAGACTAGGTCTCTCCCTCACCTGACCCAAACCCAGCTCCTCTCTCCTCTAATTTCGAATCATTCACCTTCCACTAATTCGGTTCAAAATTCTAAACGCATTTATCTTGTTGTGGACTTAAATTCTCAACACCAACTTCATTCCAATACTTTCGCTAGCCGAACTCACCCAATGATTCCCTGCCGCATGTCAACACATCCGAATGCTGTGTTCACCCAATCATCTTCTCCCTCGGCATCCAATTTAACTTCGGTTTCTATTCCCGAACCCACATGTTTTACACTTGCCAACAAAAATCCTTTATGGCGTCAAGCCATGTTTGTTGAAATCAACGCACTTATTCGTAATGGCACTTGGAGTCTTCAACCCCCTCCTCCTCGTTCCAATATCGTTGGGTATAAATGGATTTATCGGATCAAACGTCGTGCAGACGGGTCCATCGAACGTTACAAAGCCCGTTTGGTGGCAAAAAGTTTTCATTAACAAGAAAGTATCGACTATTTTGAAACCTTCAGTCCTGTTGTTAAACCCATTAAGATTCGAGCTGTCCTCTCCATTGCTATCTCTCAAGGCTGGTCTATTCGCCAATTGGATGTTCATAATGCACGCCAACTGGATGTTCATAATGCATTTCTTCATGGGATCTTAAATGAAGAAGTTTACATGCATCAACCCTCCGAATTGTTGCTTTGGATCATCCTGACTATGCGTGCAAGCTTCACAAGTCTCTTTATGGTCTCAAACAAGCACTCCGAGCTTGGTTCTCTCGTCTAACCACTTTTCTTCAATCCATTCAATTTTGTGCCTCTCGTTCTGATTCATCGTTATTTAATTATCATTATGATGTCAGTATATACATATTGATTTACGTTGATGATATTCTCATTACTGGCTCTCTGGCTCTTCTTCATCTCATATTCACCGTATTATCTCCTCCATTGGTGAGAAATTTGCAATCAAAGATCTTGGTCATATTCATTATTTTCTGAGGGTCGAGGTTCACTCTACATCCACCGGCATCTTTCTGTCCCAACAGAAATACATTCTGGATATTCTTCGAAAATCTGGAATGGATCATTTGAAGCCAGTTAACACACCTCTCTCCACTACCTTAAAGCTGACTACTGCCGATGGACCATCCTTTAAAGATCCAACTTTATATCGGCAAATTGTTGGCTCTCTTCAGTATCTTTCGCTCACCCGACCTGACATAGCCTTTGCAGTCAATCGGGTTTGCCAATACATCCACTCTGCCACAGATACACATTAGCAAGTTGTGAAACGGATTCTTCGCTACCTAAAATAGACGTCTGCTTTTGGACTTCTGCTTCGTAAATCTCTCTCATCACAGCTGCAGGCTTTCTCTGATGCCGACTGGGCCGGTTGTATGGATGATCGTAAATCCACGGGTGGTTATGCAATTTATTTAGGCAATAATTTAATCTCTTGGTCATTAAGAAAACAACGCACTGTTGCGCGATCATCCACTGAGTCCGAATAGAAGGCCCTCGCTGATGCTACTGCTGAAGTCTCCTGGCTACGTTCACTCTTAACTGAACTTGGTATCTCACTCTTAACTGAACTTGGTATCTCACTCTCTCAACCCCATATTCTTTGGTGTGACAACTTTGGTGCCACTTATTTGTCTGCAAATCCTGTCTTCCATGCTCGCACTAAACATGTTGAGATTGACTTTCATTTCGTTCGTGACAAAGTGCAATGCAAAGATATTCAAGTTCAATTCATCTGTTCCAAAGATCAGATTGCCGAGATTCTTATCAAAGCTTTTCTTTCCACATCTTTCCACCACCTTCGAGACAAACTGCAAATCCAATCATTGGATTCTGCATCTTGAGGGGGCGATTGAGATATTATATTTTAAATTTTAAGTATGTTTTGTAATATAATCCTATATGTATTTTGTACTCTCCTGTATCTATAAATATACAGCTCTCTCTCTATACTTTCTAGAGTGAGAAATTATTCTATTCATAATTTCGTGATTAGTATATTCAACACATGTAATCTAATTAATGAAAAAAGAAAAAATTACCATAAGTGTGCACCATCAGACATGTTTTAAAAAGTTGATACTATTTTTAACTTTTCTGTTGTTCGATTCTGGAGTTTAACCTTAATGAGGCAATTTCGAACTTTGGTTTATTTTTCGAGTTTCTTTATTTTCTGCATCGGCAACTATGTACATATATAGTGAAAGGAAAAAATTGAGTATGAGAATTTTTTTTACAAAATTTGATAATTTACTATAGCTTAGCAAGAAGACAAAATAGAGTAAAAGATTCTTTTAAAAAAAGTTAATAATTTAACATATGAAAAAAATAGAGTATGAGAATTTTTTTTACAAAATTTGATAATTTAACATATTTTAGCAAGAGAATATGAATATTTTTAGAAAACTTAATAATTTAACATAGCTTTAGACAATAATTGCATCACATTTATGGGCAAACAAAGTTTCACAAAATGCGAGAGATAATTCATTATAACTGTAAAGTATACAATCTTGATATTAAAAATACTCCAAAATTCAATACTCACAACTCGAGCCCTAAAACAAACCTCGTTTCTACGCTTAAGAATTACTCTCATGTCCTAGTATTTTTTTTTCTTCCTATATCTCTACCTCATTTGATTTAATGCTCCACGCCACAACTAGAATTATAAGGTCAAATTCATAAGAAAACCTAAAATTCTAGTATCATATAATTATAAAGCCTTATACATATTAGATTTCTTGTAAATTTAGGACTCTAACCGAACCCAAATATATATAAATAAAAATACTAATTATATGGGTTCGAGAATACAAAACAGATACCCAACAATCTCAACATTTGCTTGAATTCAACAAAACACTGAAGATAATTGATGTTTATGTCGATTATGCATTCGTCGTCAATCTACTATACTTAAATCAGTATGATCCGCACCTCTACACTGAGATGCCTAACACCTATTCGTTGAGGTGTCCGCCATCACTCGACCTATTCGTTGAGATGTAATGGTTGTTAATCATCTGTCGAATGAAAAATTTACCATTTGACTTGACTCCACTTGCAACTAAAATTTCAGTTGCATCTATTAATGATTAGTTTTTCGTTATTGATTAAACTATAATGCTTTCGACTACTTTTGATCACTCACAATCAATTTTGATTGCCCATAATCAAACTCGATTCATGACGAATCTATCCAATCTCATTTAATTATTCAGATCAAAAAAATTTAATTGTTCTGATGAATTTAGAGCACCCGAAAACCTTAAAATACACATTCACTTTGAATTTTTCCATTGCACACATACGTTGATCGTATAGAAAAAAATTTGAACCGATCAATTTTGGTATCATTATCACACATGATTAAGCCCCAAGATTACCAAGGCACACAAATAACAATAATTCCACGATCCCATTCACCTGTTCCTTGTTGCCTAGGGTTCCACAAAATAAGTACAAATAGAGTTGTTTGTGCGTTTGCTCTTTCTAAACGTCGTCCAACAGAATCAACACCGCGCCATCTCCTTAGTACTGGTTCACTGCATCAACAAATTTTGCTACTTCACTGATCAATTTCTTCTGTGCAACAAAATAATATTTTTGATCCATATGAACTAAGATTAAAAATATATATGTGCTCTAATTTCTCACCATGTCTTTGAATCTTTAATCATCGGCTCTGATACCACTTGTTAAGATTTAAACAACAATCTCCAAACACGAACGGAAGTAAAAATCATGTACAAATCAAAAAAAAAATTACGCAAGAATTTACGTGATTCGGCACAATTTGCCTACGTGCATGAGTGCAAGAGACAATTCATTATAACCGTAGAGTGTGAATTTAGAGATAAAAAATACGAAAAAATTTAACATCCACAACCCGAGCCCTAAAACAAGTCTTGTTTTTCTACTCAAAGGTTACTCTCTTACCCATGATATTTTAGTATATCTCCCTACATCTCTACTTCATTTGATTCACTCTCCACACAATAACTAGAATTATAAGTTACATACCTATAGACAAAGTCCAAAACTCTAACTGCTATGTACTTATAGAACCTTAAAACTCTAATCGCTATATAATTCTAAAATCCTAATTATATGGGTCCAAAGAATACAAGACACGCACCCAACAATTTTCACCTTGGCTTGAGTTCTACCAACCACCATGAAGATAATCGATGTCGTTGTCGATGTCGATTTTGTCATTGTCGTCATTCCGTCACATTTGAACCAGTATGACCTGTACCCCTACACTAAGATGTCTGACATGTATTTGTTGAGGTGTCCGTCATCACTCTACCTATTCGCTGAGCTGTAACGATTGTCAATCATCTGTCGAATTAAGAAATCACTGTTTGATTTGACTCTACCTACAACTAATCTTGATTGTCTAGCATCGTCGCTTACTTTGCACACCATACCAAGTCATTTTTTTCCCTTCTTTTCTTATCCAAAATAAATATTTTTTTATGTATACAATACGAAATCAAAAAGTTTACGTCGCTTTTGTAAAACCTAAAACTCTAACCGTCATATAATTATAGAATCTTAAAACTCTAACCGCCATATAATTATAAAACTCTAACAAGACTTACCCAACAATAAATAATCCTATATATAATTAGAGTAGTGCTACAAATTCCAAGTTATAAGACATTGCATTTTTAATATGAGTAATGTTGGGTGGCGTTAGTGGTGTACACGAATCGAATTAGTCTAATTTTAAGCAAATTCAAAAATTAATCGAACTGATAGTAACGGTTCAAGAAATATTAGAATCAGAACTGAACTGCTATAGTTGTAGAATCAAACCAGAACTAATTCGTAAAAACGATTTGGTTACGGATCAGTTAGATTTTTCATTCTTAAACATCAAAACTAATTTTATTAAATACATAATCCAAATAAATTTTTCCTAATATGTTATTCAAAAATTTAAAATTAAAAACTAAATATAAAAGATAATCACTCATCTAATGTAATAGTGGTCGTTAATAAATATAACCAATCCCTTTTTGGAAATCATTTTCTTTAGTAATGTATTATTCGTTAAATATTCAATTTTTTGTATTAGAATGCGGCAATTGTAATTTTATATTAATTTTTTTAGACTACTTTAGATTAAGCTATTTTTGTTTTATATAATATATTTGTTTAGACTAAAATTATTAAAGTGATTTTAAAAAAATAAAAAATATATATACACTTAGAAAAAATGGTCCGTTTCGGTAAAAACGATTTTTCTTCAATAAAAACTGAAAACTTGACCGTTTACTACGGTTCTAAAAATTTGAGAACCAGTACTAGACCATTTTCATGTAGAATCGAACAAAATCATAAAGTTCGAACTGATTCAGACCAGTTTACCGAATGTTTAGTTTTTATTTTAAATTTTAAAAAATTATATTTTTTTATTAAAAATGTTTAGTTTTTTTTATAAAATTTATTTTTCTAATGATTATTCCTCAAATAGATTAATTTTAAGTAAAAATACAACACACACACACACACACACACACACACATATATA
>JAOTRH010174238.1:0-12272 GCA_034768845.1 Heliamphora exappendiculata | reverse complement strand
TATAGACCCATATAAGATCACACCCTCTAATGAATCAAAATAACGAATATTAAATATATGCAAATTAATAATTATTTCAAGATTAAGAGAATAAGCACTATTCATAATAATTTTAGAATGTGAATTAATTTATATATTCAGTACAAAATTAATTATCCCAAATATCACGTTCAATACACACAAAGTGTACTGGCACAGAGAATCAGAATAATAGACGACGCTATTATCTGTTCCCCATAACCAAGACAGACCTACTAAAATTCTGTGCCATAATCGTATCGATGGTATGTCCATTTTTATCTAAACTGTGAACATAAAACTTATATTCTGTAAAAATCTAAAATCTGATCTTCAGTGTGCAAACTGTACTCTACACACCAGATTAAATACTATACTGAATATTGGACATCCATGCATATAAAAAAAATGATACACATACATTGCTCATAAAGATTCTTATAAAATAAAAAATTAAATTTATTAAAAAAATAAAATTAAATACTAAAAATATAATTTTTAGTATAGCAACCCTAACACTTTGGGAGGATTATTTACCTTTGGTAGAGTTTTCATGCAACAATAGCTATCAATTATGTATTGAAATGGCACCGTATGAGGCTTTGTATGGTAGACCGTGTAGGTCGCCTGTGTGTTAGACAGATGTGGGAGAGACCATAGTTTTGGGACCCGACTTGGTGCGGGAGATGATAGGGAAGGTTGCCGTGATTCGCCAACGCCTTATAACAGCTCAGAGTTGCTAGAAGAGTTATGCAGATCAGAGGAGGCGACCTTTAGAATTTGAAGTGGAGGATCATGTGTTTCTAAAGGTCTCTCCATGTAGAGGTTTGATGAGGTTTGGTCGTAGCGGGAAGCTGTCACCGTGCTTCATTGGACCATTTGAGATCCTCGACAGAGTTGGACAGGTCGCATATCGTTTGGCTTTGCCACCTCAGTTAGCATCTGTGTACAACGTGTTTCACGTTTCTATGCTTCGGAGGTACAAGCCTGATCCTTCACATGTGTTAGATTGGGCTAAATTGCAGGTTGATGACGATACCACTTATGAGGAGCGTCCAGTGAGGATTTTAGATACAACGGAGCAGGTGTTACGGGGGAGGACAATTGTTTATGTCAAGGTCCTATGGCTTCATCATGAGGTTGAAGAAGCGACATGGGAGCTCGAGTCTGGGATGCGTGCTAGATACCTAGACCTGTTTACCTCGTGACCTTGTTGCGAATTTTGGGAGCAAAATTTCTTAAGGGGGGGAGAGTTGTGAGACCTGGAACCCTTTCTTTTTGCGTTATTTATATGCATGACGTGTTTCTTTCAGTATATGAATAACCTCGATGCAAGGTTTATGTTTTAAGTTGTAGAACAACATGTATAAATGTGTTTTATGCTTTTTGGGGTTTGGTTGAGGCTCGTTTGGCTTGTGTTTAGGCCCAAAAACCTATTTTGGGTCGAAAAACACATTACCGAGTAGTTCGGTCGACTAGAGGGCTTGGCTCAGTCGACTGGACCACGAATTTTGAGTTCGGTTGACTGGACATGGGGGTTCGATCGACTGGACAGTACCTTTTTACCGTGTCTATAAATATCCAGTGGGTTGAGATATTTTATTAAACCTATCTTCTTGGCTAGGTTTCTCCTTTTCTCTGCCTTATCTCTAGCTTTGAGGGCCCGGGGCTTGATTGTTCATTAGTTTGTTTGCGGATCCTTACTGTACGCGCCGTAAGTTTCGTGTTCATCTAGATGGATTCTTGTTCTGACGCTATTCAGTTTTGAGACGTTGAGTTCTTGACTCTCCAAGGTAGGATTATAGACCCTACGGTTGTTAAAGGGTGTTATATGCAGTTATATGTATTTTTACCGGGTAAAAAATACATTAAATGTGATTTTTATGTTTTAAACCTTGGTTTTTAGGTTAAAAGTGGGTTTTACGCCTTTCTTGGTCTATACATGATTTGGATGCATTGATATCCGTAGTTTTCAAAAGGAGGTTTGAAAACAAGGTATTTTACGAAAATGGTGAAAAACATGTTTTTAGAGGTTTGGAGCTAACCCCCTGGGGTTGAGTCCCAAGTCTTAAACGTTTTGTTGAAAATGGGTGTTGATCTCCATATCGATGGATTGGATCATTTTTTATACATGTGTCGTATAATCTATTTTACAGGTTTTTGTAGTTGAGCTATAGTAGGTTTTCAAATGTTTTCCATAGATGTACCGTGATAGTGTGGCTTCTATTGCTCTTTGGTGGAAGTCTAAAAATGTGCGCAAACTGAGTTCGCTACGGTCTCTCGGGTTAATCCCCGTAAATGTGATTTGGTTATGCTTCGTCCATCAGTCGTGAAAATTCGTAAAGAAGTTTGTTGCCCCATGAGTGGCTTTACTGTTGTAGCTCGTATAGAACTTATCATTACCTAGTAGGGCTTAAGTGATTTAAGACTAGGGTAATGGGCAGGAGTTTATAGTTGTTACCTTTGTCTGTGTAGTAGAGTCGGTACATAAGATTTCATTTATATCTTTCTCCTCGGTTGTGTGGCCCAAGTGGAGCGGACTGCTTTATTACAACTTTGCCTTAATTGTGACATAATATCTGTTAGGATGATATGCATAGTTTGAAGGATAAAAAACTTGTGATTTTGGAAGAAAAATCTTTTTTGACTCCTGTAGTTGAGTCTGTATGTTTATGATTGCATAGCCTGCTTTATAGTTTTACTGTCTATTTTTTATTGGGTTTCGGCTCATGGTGTGGAATTTTGCTGTAAAAACCTTTTTCAGGTGAGCATGTGGAGTTGACCTAGATTCCTGTGGTGGCGGAAGACTAGCTGTAGTTTTTCTATTTTGACATGTACTTTTACATGTGATGCATGTTTCAAAAGGCGAGTTTTGTACGCCTTGAGGCGATATACTTATTCATGTATGAGATTGCATGTTTACTGTTTATGAGAGTTTAACTGTGGGGATCTTTTATCCGAATTTCACAGATTTTTGAGTTGATGATTTTCCAACTGCAAATCTTATTTTCTTAAATAATGTTTTGGTGGGCTTTCGCGTGACCCTATTGTTTGAAGCGTGACAACCTTAGCTGAAAAGCTAAAGGAAAAACTATGCATTTATTAAATTTTATTTGTTACACATTTAAACACGAAAAGATGGTATCATAAATTAGAATATTTAGAATCGTGTATACGAAAAGATATTTGATTCTTTCATATCGTGTGACTTTTGAAATTAATAAATTTATTTTAATTAAACGAATTTTTATAACCCAAAAAAATGTTTTAAAAATCGAAGTGGGAGAAGAAATTTATTCGCAAATAAATCCCGCGGTCTCCATCACCAGTTTATAGGCGATGCAATTAAACCCTACGTGTTGGCAGTAAGGCCATCCTCCTCATCGGACAGATTAATTGCGGTATTACTAGTACAAATCTCCTTTAGGAATAATTCTGGATAATTGTTAGTGTGGATCACTTCTCCATCTGAAGAGTTCATTGCGAAGCGATTGATTTAGGATTAAGTAATGGTTAACACTTAGCTGTATATAATAGTATCCTCTCCATCTGAGTCACTGCTATTATATACTGGACCGAAATTATGTCAATTATTTAATTTTACTTGGTATGGCCAGTTGCCTAGATCGTAAAATTAAAAGAAATTGGCCTGTCTGGTCTTATGATAGATGGTAGACGTCCACCCATCGCAACATGCTATTCTCAGGTTACCAGGCTGCTGGCGATTTAATTTTAAAATGGTAGAGAGAACCAAATTAAAATAAACTTGTAAACTGTTTTTGTGAGATCCTAAACCTTTTCATTCAAAAATTTGTTTTCTTCCTTCAAAGCAGAGATTTGTTTTGATAAAACAAAATTTTTACTTTTTAAAGTCTCAATTTCAGTTGAGGAGAAAAGAACTAGTTTTTTAAAAATAGAATTCTTTACACCCATTTTTCTCAATTCATTATGCAAATCTTCAAATGCATATTGCAGTTCATCTAAGGAGAAAGGATTAGGAGTTACCTTATCATCTTCCCTGGCCATGAGGCATAGGTTTACTACTTCAGTTTCTTTCTTTTCATCCTCAAAACTACTGTCATCACTCTCTCCCCATGTAGCAGTCATGGCTTTCTTGAAACCCTTTTTGAATTTCTTTTTGAGCTGAGTACATTCAATTTTTACATGTCCAGGATTTTTATACTCATAGCAGATGATTTCTTCCTTTTTGAATTCGTTCTTGAACATGCTAAAGTCGCCTTTGAACTTGGTGGGCTCGCATCGGTATTTTTTCCTTCTTGAAGAACTTTCTTCCTCCTTATTTCTTATTTCTAAGAAAATTTTTGAATTTTCTTGTGATGAGAACCATGTCTTCATTTTCATCACATGAGGAGTCTTCCTCATATTCTTTTTCATGAGCTGAAGACTTGAAGGCGATCCCTTTCTTCTTTTTGTTGTCCTCCTCATCGTCCATCTTGATGTTCATCTCATGGGTCATGAGAGAACAAAGAAGTTCTTCTAGGCTGAGCCTATTCAGGTCTTTGGTTTCTTAAATGGCCGTGACCTTAGCTTCCCAACTTTTTGGCGTACACCTCAGAATTTTTCGTACTATTTCTATATTAGTGTAAATTTTGCCAAGAGATTTTAATCCGTTAATAATATCAGTGAGGTGAGTAAACATATCAGAAATTGTTTCATCATGCTTCATTTTGAATATCAAAAAATTTTGACTCTTTCACTTGATTTGTACCCTCATTGATAATTTTAAATCTATTCCATATTTCTTTTGCAGTGTCACACATAGAGATTCTATAGAACTCATTTGGGTCAAGTGAGTAATATAGGAGATTCATAACTTTAGCATTTTTTTGTATCTCCTTAATATCAGTTTCAGTCCATTCAGCCTCTGGTTTAGAGACAGTAGCCCCTTTAACAGTTTTGATGAGTTTTTTGGGTCCATTTATGATAACCCGCCAAAGGTCGTAGTCTACGGCTTGAATATAAATCCTAATTCTAGCCTTTCAATAATTATAGTTTGTTCTATTGAACAAAGGGGGTTTATTGGTCGACTTACCTTCGGATTGGATAGGTCCGATGCTAGTGGTTGTCATATAAACTCTTAGATTGTTAAGTACAAAACAAGAGCCCAAGCTCTGATACCAATTGTTAGTTCTAGGCAACCCAAGAGGGGGGGGGGGGGTTAATTGGGTCTTAAAAAATAAATAATAATTTTAAAACCTTTTTGAAAATCTTTTAGTATTGCAATCAAATATAGAAATGTAATCAAAGATAAGAGAAATGCGAGTATTAAAAAGGTTAGGGATAGAGAGATTAAGCCGAACACCAAGAATTTATAGTGGTTCAGCCTACGTCTACTCCTCAAGTTCTTCCTTGGGTATTTTCACTATACAGAATACTTCACGGACGCATTTCAAGCCATTTCAACCTTCAAGACTTCGCTTGAATAAGCTGAATGTTTACGGGCACATTCATAAGCCTAAAACAGCTTTAAGAAGATCCTATGAAAATAAGTTTCTATTTTTTTCTAATATCTCTTGAACTCTTCTTTGATGAGATTTACTCGTTTACTCAAAGGATAAAGGGCGACTCACCCTTGAATACAATAACGAAGTGTATTAATGAAGAAACACTCACTCTCTTTACAAAAATAATTACACTAAATGAGAAAGTAAAGAGAGATGAGGAACAAGAGCTGGAGATTCAGTAATAAATGAGGGCTTGAGAATTTTGAGTTTGATTCAAGCAATAGAATAGTAAATGTAGGTCTCCAGTTAGACTAAATACTGAGAAGTTACTCATTATATAAGCTCTTATGCATTCATGACCATTGGAGGTGGGTGGGAGCAATAAATGCCGAAAATCTAGCCGTTGAGATCTTCCCCGAGTTTATATTTTTGTCGCAGGTGTCGACACAAAATGTCTAGAGCAGGATCCCTTAAGTGGTTGGGTCAACACAAATATTCTGAGGGGTCGACACAATTTCTGCACGCTACTTTACCAACATCATGGTGTCGACACATTTGAATCTAGTGTCGACTCGTTTGAAACTTCAGCATCGGGAGGAGTCACTTTGTGTTGACTCAACTTGCCTTTAGTGTCGACACTAAATTAAATTCTACAGGAAGCCTCTGTTCTTTTGTGTTGACACAATTGGACTTTGGGGTCGACACCAAAAATCTTTAGGCAAGCTCGGGACTTTTGTGTTGACTCATCTTCAATTGGTGTCGACACCTCAAAATCTGCAAGTGGCCTCAGTTGTTTTGTATCTACACAATTTCTATTTGTGTCGACTCAAATTTCCAGATAACAAAAGTGTGTAACACTTTTGTGTCGACTCATTCTGAGTCCATTAGAGTTATAGCTCTTTTGTGTTAACACAAAAGCTTGTTTGTGTCGACACTAACATTTGATACCTGTAAAAATAAATTCATGAACCTATTAAGGTGTCAAACCATTTGTTCAAAGGAGTTGACACACTTAATGAGTTTCAAGTATACTTTACCTTTAAAGTGTTTGATTTATTCTCTAATTCGATTCAACACAAAATATTCTTATTTAAGAATATGTGAGTGTTTTAATCCATTTGAGAGTTAAATCATTTTTTTTGGCTAAGGTGTCAAAATATTTGTTCACAATGTGTTAACACTTTTATTTTGGAGATGTAAAATATTTTCCATTTAAATCTATTTATTCTTAAAAAATAAATTATGAAAATCATCCAAATCCAAATAAAAACCCTTGGGCTAACAGTTTTCTTGGGTTTTGAACTGTATTCCTGTTCTTGCTTGCTTGGGAGTATCTTTGAGCATAACTTTTATTTTTTCGTCATTGGAGCACATTCGAGATGGGTGCCTAAGATTCGGTTTGGTAAAATTAGAGTGTCTACAGTGGCCCCTCATTGACAGAGCTTGTAACAACTTGTGGCACAAGTATTGTCAAAGCTCCAAAGACAAACTGATTGAACAAGCCGCCAATCTTGGGCACAAACGAAACATGCAGAAAAGGTGTGGTTGAACTCGAATTTCCATCAAGCTTCCTACGTATCCCATTACAAGGGATCAGACCAGTCAAAGTTCGTGGGGCAATGCATATGATACAAACAGGCTAATCATAATGCATGACAGATATGATATGGCGTAAACAGGTATAATGCTAAATATAGGAACTTTTAAAGGTCGAGTCAGGACCTAAAGAAATAAACAATAATCCAAAAGCTTTAAGAACTCCATGAGGGTGCATGGGAAGTAGGGCTTACGGTGATTAGAACATTAGGGTTCGGGTAAGCCTAAGAATCGTCTCACGAGCTTAGGACCTAGACAACACTTTGCATATGACTAGGGTTTAAAAAAGAGGTTTACCTAGTCGTCTAGGGCTTTGGGAAAAACCTAAGGATCATCTCACAAAATTATGACCTAAACAATGCTTCGTATATGACTAGAGTTTTGGAAGAGAGGGATGCCTAGTCCACTAGGGCTTGGAAAAAACATAAGGATCATCTCACGAACTTAGGACCTTGACAATGTTTCGCATATGACTAGGGTTTGAAAGGGGGATGCCTAGTCCTCTAGGGCTTAGAAAATAGGGATGCCTAGTCCAGTCCTCTAGGGATTGGGAAAAAGGGATGCCTAGTCCTCTAGGGCTAGAAAAAGTGGGACACCTAGTCCTCTAGGGCTTAAAAAAGAGGGAAGCCTATTCCTCTAGGGCTACTTAGTCCTCTAGGGCTTGGAAAAGAGGGACGCCGAGTCCTCTAGGGCATGGGAAAAACCAAAGGATCGTCTCATAAATTTAGGAACTAGACAACGCTTCGCATATAACTAGGGTTTAAGAAGAGGAAAAGATGATTCAGTGCGAGTGCCTACTGATACACTTGATGCAATACACATGTATACATTACACTTCTGTTTGTAAAGACTACTATCTTGTTCAAATTGCCACAAGCTAGCTCATTCCCATATCAAAACTCACACCGAGGACTACTCTCGTAAGTCCAAACACACGTCGTCGACTCTGACACTACTCACAAAGATTCACGCACGTCATACCCAAAAATCTTGTTCAAGCCTTCATAGCCAAGGGATGACGACAAAACTTGAAGTCACGTTATCATTCTAGATGAGGATGTCAGAAATGTTATCACTAAAGCTGAGGAGATGCTTATTCCGAGCAGAAACAATAAACACCTGATTCCAGATGAGGGAACTCATTCACATCATCGGACACTCCAAAGAACACACTTTGTTATCACGATTCGCAAACGTTCCATCTAAACCTTCAACCTCTACCAATTCTCAATCAGTTTTTCACTCACAAACCACAACTCTCATTTTGAAAAAATACTAGGTGTCACATCATTACAATAGAGATTACTATCCAGGCATCATAGCCATTCAGATCCATATAGTCACATAAACTTAATGCGCCACTTAGGTCAAGCACGGCACACAGACAAAACATTTCATAAGTACATATTTATCTACACGAATCCAATCGTAGCACCCGTTACCACATGCGCACATATGTAATCCCACTTTTCACAATCAACCATCTGACCCTCAACTGATCATTCAACCTCTAATGAATTACAACTGATCTCATCTGAATTTAACCAACACTCGACTTGTACATTTGTCACTCGTATTCACAGCATTTCACAATAGGGTGGTCATTAAATTCTAGGCAATCATTAACTACATTGTTCGTTAGTACTTGCATATACATTTGTATTTTTTTCCTTGCATCCGTACCACATGTACAGCATTTCTCTATTAGGTAGTAATAACCTATAATTCTCTAATCTTTCACCAACGTCGCTCAATTCCTTCATACCTCTCCCACTAAGTAACTAACCAAGATTCACCCCTTGTACATAACAGCTCTATTTCATACATAATTCATCAAGGTACTCTGTCTACCCAAAACTGACCACGGAGAACCACCTAACTCAATTTGTATACCCTTACCTTGCTCTTCTGTTGTTCGTACTCATACATTTACTCTTTCAACACACCACTATTAAGCTACCATGCAACGTCGCTGTAGCTAATGGGATCACAACCTTCCTCTATATGAACCAGATTTTCACGCTCCACCATGGACACATGGGTAGACTCTAAAAGGCCATATCGACAAAAGGTTTCAAGATTAGATTCCTTGTGACTCATCTCTAAACCACATTCTCTTGATAATCTCAAACTTGACTGCACACGACTTGTATTCTTACCATGAATGGTAACCGATCATCAAAGTCGAGATAATCGAATAACTCCAAACACCAACAAAACGCTAACAGAAACTCATGACATACTACCAAGGCCAGACAAGGTGAACAACACGGTCATTGAAACTTCAGCACGAATCTTATTTTGATAAGAACTAAGGATATCAACATTCCTGCCTAAACCAGAACCCACATTATATATATTTGTCAAACAACCTTCAACTAGCAACCACAGACATAGGTTCTAAATCTCAACACTAACTCCTTCATTAGAGAGAGGGACAGGCACTCCAGGTTTACCAACCCGATGTCTTAAGGGACACAACCCAAACACTCACACTCATAGAGTAGAACAAGCAACTCTTCACCAGGAAACCACGAGGAATCAGTTCTATAATCACCTGATCGCAGTGGCACAAGCTCACAAGGCACAACCTTAAGGATCACGACAAGTGTACAAGATTCATGGAGATTTTCACCTTATCAGAACACAATCAAATCAAGAATCAATCAAAGACCCCGACATTCATATCTAACAAGGATAAAACAGCTCAAACAGGATAACTATCCACTAGGTAGCTCTATCCCTCTCTCTACCTAGAGAAAAGAAAAGGTCAATCAGAAACTCTCACTTAACACATCATATTCTAGGTAGCCATTAAGTACTCGAATCAGGAAAACACAATCCATCTGTCCTTGAGTTAACATTGGCTACCATCATACAAATGTTATCGACCTCAATCACGATAATTATACCACTTATCACACTTAGTTCTCAAGTTCAAACCTCATTATTACACCTCGAATACCATAAACTTCTCTACTCCTAAACGACGCATCTCGCACGTTCACAAGTCCATCACTGGGTATCCATGAAGGCATAAAACTACACACTCACATTATTCTAAGGCTTCTTCTTACAAGGTTGCGCTACATTAACACGACTCCCAACAGGTAAACAACAGCTACGCTACCGCCTCGAGCTCACTGCTCAGGTATACCCACGAAAGAAAATGTAAGGCACTCAATCGAGAACGCTCAACTTTGAGACTTCTCACCCAGAGTCACCCATCACTCTCACAACTAAATGAATGCCACCAACACCATGTTGTTCTATTGCAAGGATGACTACACACAACTTGGCTCCAACGGATTTTGCCTACCACCCTAGGCTAGTCTGTATCACTCTATAGTTCACCCCTAATGATAGGGAAACACAACCACACCATCAACACCTATCATGATTTCTCAAATTCCACGAGTTAGTTCTAGGCAACCCAAGAGGGAGGTGAACTAGGTTTTAAAAATAAATAATAATTTTAAAACCTTTTTGAAAACCTATTAATATTGCAATCAAATAAAGCAAGATAATCAAATATTAATGCAATGTAAATATTAAAGAGGTTAGGGATAAAGAGATTAAACCAGACACTAAGGATTTTATAGTGGTTCGGCTTCTTCCAAGCCTACGTCCACTTCTCAAGTTATCCTTTGAGTATTTTCACTATAGAGAATGCTTCACAGATGCATTTCAAGCCTTTACAATTTTAAGACTTTGCTTGAGCTATCCGAATATTTACGGGCACATTCAAAAGCCTAACACAGCTTCAAGAAGATCTTATGAAAATAATTTTTTATTTTCTTCTAATTTCTCTTGAACTCTTCTATGATGAGATTTACTCACTCACTCAAAGGATAAAGGGTGACTCACCCTTGATTACAACAAAAGAAAAGTATTAACGAGAAACACTCACTCTCTTTACAAAATATATTTACAGTAAATATAATGTAAAAAAAGATGAAGAACAAGAGCTAGAGCTTCAGCAATAAATGAGGGCTTAAGAATTCTGAGTTTGATTCAAGTAATAGAACAGTGATTGTAAGTCTCCAGTTGAAATTAAATACTGAGAAGTTACTCCTTATATAAGCTCTTGTGCATTCATGATCATTGGAGATAGGTGGGAACAATAAATGCCAGAAATCCAACCGTTGAGGTCTGCTGCAAATTTGAAATTTCGTCGCAGGTGTCGACACAATTAACTTTGGTGTCGACACAAAATGTTGAGAGCAGGTCCTTTTAAGTGGTTGGGTCGACACAGATCTTCTGATGGGTCAACACAATTTCTGTATGCTTTCTCACCAACACAACGGTGTTGACACATTTGGATCTGGTGTCAACTCATTTGAAACTTCAGCATTCGGAGGAGGCATATTGTGTTGACTCAACTTCCCTTTGGTGTCGACACTAAATTCTGCAGGAAGCCTCTGTATATTTGTGTCAACACATTTGGAGCTTCGGCTCTTTTGTGTTGATACAAAACTTATTTGTGTCGACACTAAACTTTGATACCTGAAGGTGACTGCATGAAATGTTAGGGTATCAAACTATTTGTTTAATAGGTGTTGACACACTTGATATGCTTCAAGTATAATTTGTCTAAAAAGTATTTGACTTAATTTTTAATTGGGTTCAATACAAAATATTCTCATGCAAGACTACTTAAATGTTTTAATCATTTTAAGAGATAAGTCATTTTTTTGGCTAAAGGTATCAGCCTTAATTATTCAAAATGAGTTAATACTTTCATTTTTAAATATAAAATATTATTATTTTAAATCTATTTATTTTTAAAAAATAAATTATGAAAATCATCAAAATTAAAATAAAAAGCCCTTGGACTAACAATTTTTTATTTTTTGATGATTACAACCATATTAGCATTTTTTTAAAAATATTTGAAAATATTTTTCAGTAAGTGTTTTTCCCTTATCGATATACCTTAAACAACTTCTGTAATTATAATGGCTAGGCATTCAACAGGGTGAAAGCATACAATTTGATTTGATTTGTAACAAGGATCTAGAAATAGTCTGAATTTATTTAAATTTGTACAATATATCAAATATGTGCAAAGTGATTTATTCTAAAAATCCAAACACATATCCAAATATTCGTAGCCAAAAACATTCAATAATCATTCATAGGCATATGAACAAGATATATTCAAACACATATATAGGCATTCATTCAAGCAAA
>JAOTRH010174227.1:1974-12273 GCA_034768845.1 Heliamphora exappendiculata | reverse complement strand
AGTGGGCACACCCCGATGCTGGCGCGCACGCCCTGCAGCTGCGCCTTGCTGGCAAGCACCTTGGTGCGCTGGCCGCGTGCGTTGTAGTATATCTCGTTGATGATGTCAGTTGTCAGCGTGGTACCTACCCCATCGACATGAATACTGAACGGATTGCCGCCCGTATCGTAGCTGTATGTAATGGTGCTGCCATCGGGATTAATGACAGCAACCGGCCGGTCGAGTGCATCGTAGGTAAACCTGAGCGTATATACATCAGTTTCCAGATCACTTATTGCGGTTGTCCAGTCGGGATGTGTTGTATTATCTGTTACCAGCTGTCGGTATGCCGCTACCGGATTGCCTTTAAAATCATATCCGTCATTGTATGAAATCCGCCCGGCCCCATCGTGTACTTCCGATAACCTGCCACGAAAGTTCATTGCTTCGGGAGAAGCAATACTTTCGCCATAAATATATTCCTCCAGTATTTTGGGCGTACCACTACCTACCGTAACAGTTTTCCTCATCTTGCGTCGCAGACCATCGTACTCTACTGAAAACAATCGCCCATCGGCATCAATAGCATAAGCTGCCTGGCCCATGGCATCATTCAACAGCACCTGGATACCACTATCCATGCTTGCCTGGCGCACGGGAGTATCTACCATGCTATACGTCCAGGTCATGGTGGTATTACCCCGCGCATCTATTATACTACGGCGATTGCCTTTAATATCCATTATGGCAACGCTGTTATAAAAATCATCAACCCATGTGCCACTATAGTCTATATACCTGTTGTGCTGCACAGTATAGCATACTCGGCCCAGAGTATCGAGGTACATGAGCGTTGGTGTATCGTTATGTTTAAATGCCTTGCCCAGTGCATCCGTTTCTTCCGGCACCGAAGACAGTGCACCCGTTACGCGGGCATCATACCAGGGTACGCCTGCGGCAAGCGTATCATTATTGTCATATACAGTCTGTTCCCATGGAGTCCACTCGTTTTTGGTATAGCTGCCATCTGGTAGTTCCGTCCGCATCAGTCTTCCCACAGGGTCGTAATACATCTTCGGGGTCACACCTACCGCTGCTGTATATTCCATCGGGTCAAAAGCCGCAGTATTGCTGAAGAATGGCTCGTATTGCATCACCACATTACCTTTGTTGTTGTAAACGGTTTTGCCATTTACTACCCAGCGATTGTCGCCGCCACCTTCCTCCATGGGTGCCTGCACCTTGTACTGTGCCATACGGCCCATACCATCGGTATAGGATATCCGTATTTGTACCGGGCTCGATGGGTTGTCGCTATTGTGCTGCTCCCTGGCTATCATTGCTACAGATACCGGCAAAGTTTCCCAATTGTATATACACCGCCACGTAGCTCCCTGCAGCATACCGGATGCTAAAGTATGTGGATCGTCAAAAAAATCGGTATGCGGTTCAGTATCGAAAGGATCGATACCTGCAATGGTATCTCCTGTTGTACTGCCATCCTTTTCCATCATAGCGGCAGCTATAGGCAAGCCAAGAACATCATATAGTATATGCGCCTGGTTTTGATTAGCATCTATTACCAATAATGGCTGCAGATTGCTCCAGTTATAATTCCCTACTGCAGTTGTATTACCCATAGGATCTATGATGGTCTGTGGGAGTAACCAGTAATCGCCCCAGTAGTCAATTTCTGTCCAGTCGTCCCAGGGACTTACATAATAATTGGGTAAGAAGAAATGGGCTGGGTCAAGGATTATGGTTCCCGGTCGGAGCCAGTAATTGGTATCACCGTCAACAAGATGAGAATAAATGGTATTCCCTGGCTGATAACCACTAGTTGCAAGCATAGATGACGTCAGCTGTCCGTTGTAATATGCCGGATCTGTGAGAATACCGTTTGTAAATGCCAGGTGATACTTATTATATACTATTCCCAATGCGGAATGTTCGCCAAAATCAAGCGCAGCATCACCACCATCATTGAAGTACAGAATAATCTCATTGCTGAGCTGGCGCATATACACTTCCTCAGTTGTAGGAAATTCATTCACATCCAGCTCTACTGCCTCTGCCAGTTGTTCATTCAGTTGGTCTGCGCTTAGCAGCCCTCCGGGATAGTTGAACTGCAATACCTCCCAGGTTCTCGATTGGCATGGCAGCCGCAGCCGGTAGGCATCACTGATAACATCCTCTGTATACCCGGTACCGGTATATGTCATGTGCATCGCATGTTGCGCATCAGATACTTCTGGTGGCAATGTTGTATCCGTTCCCTGGCGGGGATACGCAATTTTGAAAGATTCACGTATGTTGCCATACTCATCTATTCCGGTAGTGATATCATGTGTTATACGCACCTCATTCATAAGGCGTTCACAGCTATAAACGACAGACTGCGTGCGATAACTGTAAAACGAACCATACTTGTTATGTGCTACAGGCTGCACCCTGTTGACTGCATAGGCATAAGTATTCACCACATATGGCTTATCTGCAAGATCGGATTGGTCATCCTCTGCATATATTTCCTGCCTGAGCGGCTGGCCTTTCAGTGCACGGTAGGCTTCACGCAGCTCCTGCGGCAACATCGTTCCGTCAATCGTTGGCTCGGTACTCAGCTCTGGCCAGTCTGTGTGGAAATACTCTTGTGCAAATGCGCTGGTTAATGACCGTTCCTGTATCCATGCACCCGTATGATACCAGGTACGGGTGAGCACCGGTGGCTGATCGAGTGGCACAATACTTGAACCATCTGTGGCAGGAGCTTCGGCAGTTTCGTAATCTTTGACATCTACCCGGCCAAATCCACGGAATTCCTTCTCCTCATGATCATAATACCCATGATGATACGTGTACTTCTGAATATATGCTGTATTGCTTATGCTATCTCTGACACGAACTGTAGAAACACATTGAACCGGGAACGGCAGCCGCGTTGCCCATGGTGTACCCTGTAGTTTGTCCTCAACATAGTATTGTGTTGAAGATGCAAAGTCAAAAAGAGTTTGTTTTCCAAGTCCGTTTTCGTAACTATTCATCAGGTATGGCTTATTACCAGCCAGCAGATCTATATAGCGCAATGGCGCACTGGCATGTTGTGGTAAAGGAGAGCTCCATACAATACACCCTGTGCCCTTCCCGAGAATATCAGTCATGATAATTTTACTGAACTGATCCATTGGCGGCAACACTATCTCTTGCAGAGTACTCCATGCATTACCCGCCTGATTGAGCCATATAGTGCATTTACTGTCGCTGATATATGCCAAGTCTGGCGCACCGGTACCACTGATATCGGCGAGTGTGAGGAAACGGGGATCAAATGACTCAGGATCACAAAAAACCGGAGAATTGCTCATTGTTACCCGCGCACCAAACCGTCCGTATCCCATATTGGGCCAGTAGCATACTTCTCCGTAGCTGATACGGACAATATCAGTTAATCCATCGCCATTCATATCGGCAAGGAATATTGTTTGAATGGCATCGTTGTGCAATAGCTGAGGGCCCTTTTCTTCGTCCAGTGGTATATTGAACATACCTCCTTCTGTATAGCCGAGTGTACCGTCGTTTTTATACCATCGCCACAGGTTATCATCAGTCATCAGCACATCGGGTTTCCCATCTCCATTCAGGTCAAGGATTTTGGTGTATGGGCTATTCCAGTCAATATTGATATTCCCGGCAAATGTGCTGAATGGCTGCCAATGCTGGTCGTCTCCCAGCTCAAAGTAACCGGGAAGCGCAGCATTGTGGCTTACCAACTGTCTTCTGCCATCACCGTTCAAGTCTTGCCATTGCAAGCTACCGGGGAATCCCTGTAATGATGGTTTCTCAGCTACCCTGACTGCATTTCCGAAACTACCCTGTCCAAAATTCTCCTTATAATACCATGCATTGGCCTGTTCCGTAAGAATACCTGGCAATCCCTCGCCCCACAGATCAATCAGTTGATATTTATCGCTTAATCCCTGTGGTGCATTTTCTATATCATCTACAGAAATTGAATTGATCGTCGTATCCCATTCCGGTATCTGATAGTTCATAGTAAACGGAGGCATTGACTTTGAAACATACGAACCAGAGGTACGCCATTTATGCCCCGAAAGCGTGGCAGACAGAAGAAGATCACCTTCAATAAATGCATCTGGTATGGTATCTGAATAATAGCTAAAATCCAGTGATTTAACCAGGCAGGAAGGCACATGAGGAGCCGGCAGGTCGGGCATATTACCTTCAAATATCTCATGGAAATAATGAAACATCATGGCCCTGTGGCACTGCCTGTATGTGCGTATTTCAAAGCCCGCATGAAAGTCTGAGAATGGATCTTTTCGAGCTGGCCATGTCGTAGTAGAAAGATATGGCGCCGGGGTATCGTGATCATAATTGCCATAATCCAATACCATCTGCATCTGGTACTGCACATTTACCGGGTAGCCAGTAGTGGTATCGGGCGAGGTCGTTAATGGTGGACAGTAAATATCGGTAGTACTGTATGGCACAATATTGCAATACGCCACACCTGACAGATATGTATTGGTAAAAGGCGAAAGGCCGTTTTCCCTGTTCCGCTCATGAAGATGAGCCGGAATACTCAGTTGCCCTGTATCAGTAACATAATAATACTGCATCACATTACCTTTCCCATCATAGCTAATCTGCGGCAGCCATTTAAAGATGCGTGTTGCATCTGTTGGGTCTGCAACCCGGGCTTCAGGTGTAAGCCCGTAGAAAGTGGCGATATTATCCTTCGTCGTTACTTTCCACCATCCTTTCCTGTCACCAACAGGACGGATGTACTCTATACGGGCAAACAGGCCCTCGATCCGCGGCCGGTACCGTTTAACATGGTAAGATGTGGTGCTAAGCTCATCCGCAACCCAGCCCGATGGTGTTGATACCAGCAGTGGTTGCAGGTCTTCTGCCCCCGCCATGATAAAGACGTCTTCGTCACTTTCTTGATAACGGGGAAGTTCTTTGTCGGTCTTCCGCTGTATTGAAGGCAGGCTCAGATTCCACCCCAAACCAAACTCGCTATTGCCTGTGCCAGAGTTGTATTGCAACCCAAGAGAGGGGGTAAATTCGCCCCTGCCAGATGTGAGCGGTAGCGGAATACTCAGCGAGACAGTTCCATTAGCAGCATTTACTGTAAATTTTTCATCAATGCTCTTTAATGCTCCCCCACCCTTTGGCATATTGATGGTGGGGGCCTGCGATTTGTAAAATGGACTCTTTTCCGAGTCTTTGTCCTGCGTTTTTTGTGTCGCAGTATATTTTTCCAGATGACTGGCGCCCGTTGTATGGGCGCCAGCCAGCCTGGACTGGTCTTTTTTAGGATCAGGTATTGACATGAGATAGGGTTTAGTTTGTACGATTAGTGAGTTGTCACACTATATTGAACGATCATATAGATATCATCCAAGTTGTTATCGATATCTGCTCTAACTGTAGAGGTGCCGGAATCGGGATGGGTGATAGTCAGGTGGAGTGTAGATTCCGGACTTGTGCTATTTAGTACTACAGGTGTGATAGAAACTGTTTCCGGGCTATCATTAATTGCTATAGGACCATTTACAAAGATTGGATACGACTCTGTTTTACTGCGTGTTGCAATCATAATTGAATCGACATGTATACTCTTATTCTTATTAATAAATGGAAACTGTTCGAACTTGATCGGAATATCCAACGTCGTTGCGCTACCTGCCGTTGCGGCATATGCATACCATTCTGCAGGGAACTCATGCTTCAGGCTGTACAGCCGCCTCAAACCTGAAGCTGATGCATCCGATACCATAGTATAAATATCCGAAGACCTGTCACCACTGCTATCACCCTCCAGTGCCGTATATTTTACATGCAGTATTACATCATTGATGGTAGCATAATTGAATGGATTGATCGCAGCGCTTCCGGTAAGACCACCCATCGTGATAGTCAGGTCACATGCAGCACCGGCGCCTTCAAATGGCAGGTATCGCTCATCACGGAAAGTGAAGTCAAATACCCCGTTATCATTTTGCGCGCTGCTGGTCGCTATCATTTTGCATGGAACAGATCCTATCGTCTCTACTCCAGTATCGCCAATGCCTGATTGACGGCGAACCAAGCTATTCCCCATATACAATGTGCATGGCACAGTAGCATAAGGCCCGGAAACGCAAGGGATGCTGATGCTGATAGACTTGACAATACGATTATAATGCGTCGGATAATCAAGATCATACAGGTATTCCGGAATCGAAATGCTGCAATTACCACTGGATTTCAATTGGAGCAATGCCTTAGGGTTAATCATTGCCAGCGATATGTGCTTGGTAAGTTCCAGCGTACGCTTATTCTCGTCGATATACGTCGCTTCCATGGTGTGGATGTCATATTGCAGACCTTCGCCCGCAAGCAATCCTTTTCTCAGGCTATCCCAGTAACCGCCTTTTATGAATCCTATCTTCGCCTGTTTAGACAATGGCAGCTCATTCTTGTAGGCACGTTCTGCTTTTTTAGCCATGGCTGTCGCCATTTGATATGCGCTGAAATAAGTGTCTGATATTTTCTTCACCATCCAGTCATACAGCTGATTGTTGGTAAACTTGGATGCCATGAAGGTATACACCTCAATGGAATTGTCTACCTGCATCTTCTGATTTGCATATTCCTTGTCGGCAACAGCAATCCTGATCTGTGCTGCGATGATCTGCTTATCCAGCTGATCTGCTTCCTTTTGTGCTGTATCGGCCTGGAATTTCCATTCGTCCATCCGCCTGTCGTACCCACCCATGGTCGATGCCATACTGCCTACGATACCATTAATAGTGGCTGCAAAATTTGCAACATTGGTGTACACATTAATTCCGGCAGATATTTGTTGTCCGCCAAACGATGATCCCACAGACGTTGGAGTTGCATGAAACTGAGGAATGAGCGATGCTACCTGTGCCAGCTCCTGCAGTACAGTTGCCGCAATATGCAAATCGATACTTTTCTGCAGACTATCCAGGTTCTGTTGTTCATGCTCATTCATATAAGGCCGTGCCAAATAGTATGTTTTTTTCGCAAGAGCATTTTCTTTCGATTTCTGCAGTGCATCAAGATTGGCCTGCGCTTCATCCAGTTGTATCTTCTTAATGGCAACGGTAGCATTCAGCACCTTCAGCTCATGCCCTTGGCGTAGTAGTGCCAGCTCTTCAGCATCATTCTTTTCCAAAGCAGAGAGTAAAGCACCGCCAAGCGCCTTCACATCATTGCAGAATTCATTAGCTTTCTGTACCAGGTATGTAAACCTGTAGTTAGGCAGATCCAGACCACTCACTTCATCCAGCAGGCTATTAATATCCATTCCCTTGGATGCAGCTGCTACCAGCATTGCAGGATCAATCGGCGGATCGTAAAGAGGAAGCTGTTGCACCTTACCATCGGCATTCTCGCAATGCCTTATCTTGAACAACCTATCGGCTACAGTATCCCAATAAGCAAGAAGTTGGTCATTAGGCGTTAGACAGAAATAAGAAACATTCGCTGTCGGCAATGAGCCACCGGAACCAGATGACGGCGTGGCAGCAGCCGGGTCGATGTATGTTTCAATCGGCACAGAGCCTTCACCGATATCATCAACACTTAGCGGCGACGTGTTCAATTGCTTGTATGAGTATCGTGCAGTTTCAACCCGCTGCATCGTTTCCTGCGGTTTCCTGCCAAGCAGGTTCGACGCCAGGATATACAATTGAGTGGCTTCATTTATGCTTTCTATCGTATCCCTCGCAAAAAGATGATCTCCCCATGCAATAAGATTATCGAGGTATTTCATCAGTGTATTCTTCATGAAGGCAAGTGGCCTCATTCTGCCTATCGCATATGGCTGGAAAGGATCCTCGGCAGAGAGGTTTACCTGGGCCAGAGCTGCACTATTACTTGCATGAATAGCATCGAGCAACTCATCCAGCGTTGTTATAGAACTTGAGGCGATATCAATGAACGGCTTGAATACCCAGAACCTGCTCGGATCTGCCGTAGTCGCATATTTAGTAGGGTCGAATATGAAATGGTACCATTGGCGGGCCTCATCGAAGCGCTGATTATCGCTCAGGCGCTGTGCAATAAGCATTGGGATATGATAAAACAGCTCCCAGTTATATACCGAATAAGTAGCATTATAATCAAACTGCACCGTATTTTGAGGATAAGGTATTGTTACCAGATCTGCATTAGGCACATATGCTGATGTAAATGCCATCGTATCAGCCGGGGCCTGAAGATTAAGGGGTGTAGTCAACAAATCCGGGCGCAACAGACCTTTTAACCCATACTGATTAAATGCATTAATAAAATCTTTTACGTGTGGGTGATATAAAGTCTGGAAGCTATATTTATAACTACCAGAAGGATAACGCGTAGTAGTATCCGCAGGTATTGTTGCTGCCCCTCCAGACCCACCTGACACTGTATGGGGTTGAAGACCAGTATGCGCTGTAAGTGGGCCAAAAGCTCCGGATGCAGATGTGCTATACAAAGCGCTGGAAATATCAAGACTACCAGAGATTCCTAATGACGTACCAGTACTGCTGATGCTGTAATTAAATGGAACATACAACTTTCTCACATAAAAAGTGTTCTTACTATCTCTGTATAAGAACTTATCATTTAGAGGGTTATCGAAGCCAGCATTTGTAACAATGCGGAAATCACCAAGAGTATCAACTATACGTACATTGGATGCTCTGTAACGCATTGGTGAAGCAGTATTATTTGCATTCAGATCATACCAGAAGAATGGTGATAAAAATACCGCTGCGCTGTCGTACGTGTCTAGCTCCAGCGTACCGCCATAGCCTACCATGGTATTATTTTGAAAATAGGAAGATACTGGTGGTAAATATCTTTCTAATACTGCAAATGATGTCAACACACTTACCTTACCATTTTCAAAAACAAACGCTTTCAGAAAATCCGCATATTCCCGGTGATCATTCCATGTAGTAGCAGCATAGGTTGGAAAAAGTAGTGTCAGATATAAAGTGTTATCAATTACTTCCGGACGTAAAAAGAATCTGGACTTTATAAAATCAAACACATTCAATTGCCCATTTTTCATAAGGCGATTAAATAATTGGGCTTCAGTAATATTATTTACAAATAATTCTTCAGCAAGCATTGATTGTACCCACGGCAGTACATTTATTGGCAGCTTCTCACTTCCGACATGTTGTTTTTGCCATTGCTCGTTTTTATATTCCGTCCAATTTAAGGTAACTTCTAGCTGGGTATATACCTGATCTGTATCCTCCATATTATTGGTTACCGGCTCCTTGGTATCATTATAAAACCATTGATTCTTCAAAATATCAGTTACATAGGCCGATGGAGATGTTGCAATCATAGCCTGTGTTTTATGAACTGCTTTCTCTGTAAATGTCAGCCAGAATAAATACAAACGGTTATTATGAACAAATGGTGCAACGTGATTTCCACTTATCTGCATATCTATGCGTTCCCAAGGTGTCCACATATCATATACCAGCTTCCGATGATAATACCTGGGGGCACCAGTATCTGTTTTTGCAAACACATGGATTATTGTGGTTCCTGCCGCCACCTCTTCGCACATACCTACTGGCTCCAACTGGCTTACCTCATCCAGTTTTTCCAGGTAGTTATATATAGCATCTTCCGCAGTTTGGTAAGTAATATCGTTCTGCTTCAGTTCAGCCTGCAACTCTTCAAAGAATTTCGACTTATCATCGCGAAGCTCTGGTTCCATCCAGTTTTCAGGATAAAAGAATATTTCCCGGTTTCCCTGCCATACGGCATACCATTTACGCCATTGCTCCCATTGGGCTGCAGCATTGGCTGGCATAGCTATCTGTACCGGCGTAGTTGACGTAGTCTGATATTCCAGTCCCATCAATACCCTGTCGACCAATAACTGAATACTGCTCAACGCCTGTTTTACCCTTGAAGTAACCATACACGCATCCATTTCCACATCAATCAGCAGGTTGCCATATATGATGTTGGGTTTGGTAAGCGTATAGGCAATCAGGGCATCGCGCTGCATTACCCTCACCTTGTCGCGCAGAGGCTGGGCCACCTGCGCCCATGCAGTATCATTATATTTTCCTTTGAGTGCCAGGATCAATCCACGGGAATCATCGAGCGTTACATCCTGCGATACCAGCTTTTTCAGATTGAGCGGACTTATGCCGAGACGTTGACAAAGCGATAAGATACCTACTATATTCTGATAGAAATTGTAGCCAACACCACCTAATAAGTTATGATTGCCGAACCCAACAGAAGGAAAATATCCAAATTTAATTG
>JAOTRH010174206.1:0-12274 GCA_034768845.1 Heliamphora exappendiculata | reverse complement strand
ATTTGAGTTGATAATTTGTTATATGAGTAAATTATAGTAGGTTTCATGCATGATTTGAAGGGTTAATAGAGTAATGTCTGAGTTGGGTTAGGTTCTCATAAAGAATTGAGTTTTTGAGAAAAGATTAACCATGATTTGTTCAAATTTGTTGTATAAAAAGGGTTTGTGAGACTTAAATCCAATGATTTTGGGGTGGAACTTGAGATTTGAAGCATATTTGATGAATGTTTAAGGGTTTTGAAGTTAGAAGCTCAAACATGGGGAAATTTGGATTTTTCTCAAACACCAGCGCGCTCGAGCGGAGCCCTGTATGCTCGAGCGACCAACTGGCAGAGAGTTGGGAGCTTGAGCGCCCGCCGTTCGCTCGAGCGGACTAACTGTGCAGAGTCAACTTATTTTGATCATATCTCCCTCATTTGGACTTCGCATGGGGTAATTTTTGTACTCAAATCGAAACCCCGGAAGCCCTCTTTCCAACAAGACAACTCTCACAAAAAAAATATTTTTGTAAAAAAAGTTATGATAAAAATAGTGAGGGTATGTCAAATTTTCTTAACCTTTTTCTACCTGTTTTTAGCCGAATGTCTTGAAAATAGTTATTTTCATCAATATTGGACCCTTTTCATCAAATTTCTTTTCCCTTGGGCTATGGGTTACCTATTTCAATATACATGGGTTGAGATGCGGGTATTGCACCGATTGGTTGGATTTTTGCTAAAAGTGAGTTTTTAACATATAACCAAGGTGTTTAAGAACAAGAATGGATATCTGAATATGGTGATATGATATAGTCATCTTCTAGCATTACTAATTTTTCCGGAGAGAAACCTTTGTTTTGAACATATACGTATCTACCTATAATGGGTGCACTCCATTTTGTTCAAATAGCATGATCATATTTGAGTTAATTATGCGTTGGCATTTTGTGTGGTTGATAACGAAAATTTGAATTGAGAAATTTAAATAAGATCTATAAATTCAAGGATGTGTAAGATGATGAAAGAAGTTGGCGGGTTGCGATAATTTATTGTATTTACATTCCACGAGTTAGTGTGGCACATGACTATGCCGGGTGTTACATTTGGGTTTTTTAATATAAAATCGAAAAACACGTGTGTGTGATATGGGTTTGGCGAGAGGAACTTTTTGGGTTGGATTCGTGCATGCGTGTTATGATTGATATGCTGAAAAGGACCGATCTCTTGATCTTCAGATCGTTTAAGGTTGGGAATGAGTTGCTCCTCGGTGAAAGTCCAAAAAACTGCGTAGATTGGGTTCTCTTCCGTCCGGCTAGTGAACCGGGAAAAAACATTAGTCGTGCCGAGGTATAGAACGTTCTCTTACTTCATGGGGCCTGTGTGGCCAGGTTGAATGTAACGTTGCATGGGTCTATACGCTCGTCTGACGTCGGTGCCTATGTTTTGAACCATGAATTGGTAAAATATAAAATGTGTTGGCAAAGTGCGTGTATATGCGTGTGTTATACATAATTGGGTTGGTAAAATCTTAACTTGGAAATATAATAGAACGGTGATTTGTATTGGGATGATTGAAAATGGAAAGATGTGTTGGGTTTATGGTGAATGGAAAATGCGTTGGGTAAATTAAAAAGGGTGAAATGGTTAATTTCATGGAGATTAAGAAGTATGGAGCAATGATCCCCTTATACAAAACTGGGTTATGCATTGTGAAGTTATTTTGGAACAAATGATAAGATTTTGATTAAACTCTTATATGCACCCATCACACCTCACAAATCATGCATCATATTTGAGTGAATCTAATCCTACGAGCTTCGACTCACGTACGTTTATAAAACTAATTCAGGTTTCAAGGACCAAGAACGATACTAGGGCCAAGATTGCATTATGGGAAAGGTTAGAAGTTAGAAGAATAGTTTTATATCTGTATGTATTTGTATCATGTTTGTGTGTAAATTTGAGTGGATGAGTATAATGATATTGTGGTTGTAATGAACTCATGGAAAGTCACAGGCATTTGTTTGAAACTGGATATATATGGGAATTTAAATGCTTAAAGAAGGTTTCTGTTTTAATATGTTCTTACTGTTAGTGACCTTTATATATGGGACGATTGAGTTGATTCCTGGGTTTCCCGGGGTCGAGGCATTACACCCACAATCCCATGTTTTTTGCTTTGGTTTTGAAGAGCTATGAGCTACTGTAGAGGAGTTTGCTGCCATTCTAGATCTGACTCTGCGGAGATCTATTGTTGTACCCACTTTCTTCCTTTTAACTCGATAACTGATAATACAACTCTGTAGCCTATCCAAAATAGAGGCTTCCCTCTTGACATCTGACAATTGTCTTGACATTCCTTGGATTATTGAGAGCTTTTGACCTACCGGCGTTCTCAGCGACCTTGCCTTTCAGTTACAGCGCCACTACACCCTGTGTTTCTACCTCCTTGCTCGGTACCTTCTCATTCCTTTTGATGGACGTGTTAGCTGCTCCCTGGTTGACATTGCAGGTCAGATGTGGTCAGGAAAAGACTTTGAGCTGATGGTTCTAGATAAGACACTGATTGGCCTGAATGTTATTTATCGCGGCGAGACTTCTACTTTTTCTGGCAACCCTTTACTTCTACAGGTAAACTTAAATCCTTTCTATCCCATTTCACTTTAACACTATCAGTTGAAAACACACCACCTCCGGCTCTTGGATTAATCACCATTTTACTAATTTCTCTTAGTTCCTAACTATTTGCAGATCTGGCTAATGGTGAAAGTAAACCTCATGCAGAAACCACCCATAAACTGGTATAGTGCTATGGTTCTCATCGATCTTCCTTACTATCTAATATGTAGCACTTAGATAGCTTGGCGGCAATATCTCTCTTCTCTGACGAGCACATACATTACTTGGTAGGGCTCCTGGTGATGGATCCCCACTATAACCTTGACCACTTTAGACCATCCCAACGTTCTGTTAATCGGCATACAATTGTTCACTTTCTATTATCCACTCCGGATCATGCGTCAGTTTTGTTAGAACCAGATTATCTTCCATGGTATTCGAGGCTGTTTATATTCTTCTTCACTACTGGCCCCATTTTTGGCAAAATTTCCGGAGGCTTGGCCATCTCGTTCCATGATGGAGATATGGGAACTATAATACTTGGAGCTTCCTGACGAGTACAAAGCATGGCTGATCCAAGACAGAGAGAAACGAGACAAAGAAGAGGGAAAACAGGAAGCGAAGAGAAGGAAGATTTGAGGAACTTGCTTTGCTTTTCAAATTTCATAACTTTTACTTTTTTACTTTTTTAGAGTTTAGGACTTACGCGCCGACCTTATTTTTGAAACTTTGTAATCAAAACGGAAATGAAGTATTCCACTCTATTTTAAAAAGATTTGTGATCACTTTGATTTTTGCAATATGAATAACTTTATTATCAGAGTCTAAAGACAAATGTGCATTGATCTTACTTGGATTCAAAACTAGCTAAAACAAAGAAAATGTTTAGATTTCTTAAAGGAAGCTGTCTATGTATCCTAAAGAAGTGGAATTAGGCCTTAACGTAGTTCAAGCTTGGTTTACTCTTGAGTTTTAGCACTCTCCTTTTGTGCTATCATAACTTTTTTCAAGGTCGCTCTTTTAGGTTTTCGGTTTTGCGGGCTGCTCTAACTTTTTCTCAAGTAGCCTTTTTGGTTTTCAACCCAGCGAGCTTTTATTTTATTTTTATTTTTCTTTCAAGGGTAGTATTTTTTAAGCTGGTCAAGGTTGATCAGAGCAGAGAATGTATTGCCATCTAAGTCCATGATAATTACTACGCCATCGGTCATAATGGTTTTGATAAAAAATGACGCGGACCAGTTTTGCTTGAACTTGCCCCTTGGGTCGAAGATGGGGGCCTTGATTTCTTTAAGAACCAAGTCTCTTTCTCTCAAGTCCCGGGTCTTGACCTTCTTATTGAACACTCTGCCTATCATTCTTTGGTATCCTTGCGCAAGAAATAAAGCATGCAACCTTCTTTCATCATACAAGAGCAGCTCATCCATCTGATTTCTTTGCTATTTTGCCTCTGGAATACTGGCCTCAGCCACTACTCTTAGCGAATGGATTTCCACCTCAATGGGCAACACAGCTTCCATCCCACACACTAAAGAATAAGGCGTGGTTCTTATTAAAGCTCTAATCGATGTTCTGTACCCCCAGAGTGCAAACGATAGGTGTTCCAGCTATTCTTTATGTGAGCTAATCATTTCTTGTAAAATCTTCTTTACATTCTTGTTTGTTGCTTCGACTGCCCCATTGGTTTGTGACCGATATGGTGACGACTTGTGGGCTACTATCCGGTATTTTTCAAAAAGGTCCAAGACCTCACCCTGAAAGTGTGAGCTGTTATTTGAGATGACTTCATGAGGAATCCCGTATCGACAAATGATGTTCTTCTTGATAAATTTGGCGATGTGAAAGGCTTTCAATAACGAGTAGGAGGCTGCTTCCACCCACTTGATAAAATAGTCAATGGCTACCAAAATAAACTCGTGCTTGTTTAACGCCATTGGTGTTATTCTGCTAATCACGTCAATGCCCCATACTGACAACGGCCATGGGGACGTTAGGCTATATAGTTGGGATGGGGAAATGTGCATAAGGTCTGCATGGATCTGACACTTATGGCACCTCCTCACGAACTGTATGCAATATGTCTCCATTATCATCCAAAAATACCCTTGTCGTAGGATCTTCTTGTTTAACATGTTTCCACTCATGTGAGGCCCACAGACTCCTGCATGTATCTCTTTCATCAACTCTCGTCCTTCTTCACTGTTGACACAACTTGTTGACTCCAGAATGCCTTCGTTTGTATAATTTTTTCCCACAAATGACAAATAGTGCAGATAATCTCCTTATTGCCCTTTTATCTTTTTTGCTAGAAAACTTGGGATAATCTCCTTTTTCCACGAAAGTCTGAATGTCAAAGTACCAAGGGAGTTCATTAGTACTCTCCTTGATTGTGGCTATCATCTCGTATGCCAAATTTCTCTTTTGTTCTATTATCAATGGCCTCATCCAGATCCCGGGTGGTATATCAATCATTGATGCTAGAGTAGCCAGTGGATCATCAAACTTATTTTTCAATCTCGAAACATGAGTGAAAGCCACCGATTGAAAGCACATTTTAAGCTTTTCTAGCTCTTGATGGAAGAGAAATAACGTTACGTCCTTATCCCTCTATTCACCTATTGCCTGTGAAACCACAAATACTGAGCCTCCGATGACTTCTAATTTCTTTGTCCTTAGCTCTAGGGTTACTTCTAACCTGGCTAAACATGCTTCATACTTAACTTGGTTATTGGTAACTTCGAAATTGAGCTTTAGGGATAGAGGAACATGTGATTCGTTAGGAGTAACAAGGAGAACACTTATTTCATAGCCATACTGAATAGATGCGCCATCAAAATACAGAGTCCACTTGTCATCCTCGACTCCCATCAGCTGCTCATCAGGGAACTGGATCCGTCAACTGATTAGTATGCTAAAAATTCTGCTATTGCTCTTCCTTTAATTGACTTCCGAGTGACATACCTAAAATCAAACTCTGATACCAACACAACCATTGAGTTAGCCTTCCTATTAATGCCGGCTTCTCGAACAAGTATTTTAACGGGTCCATTCGGGAAATGACATTCATTATAAAAGATAACATGTAATGCCTCAATTTTCAGAAAGCCTAAACCAAAGCCCAACATGTCTTTTCTAGTGGCGTATGTGGTATCTCGGACCTAGTTATCTTCTTGCTTAAGTAGTAGACTGCCTTTTCAACTCCAGTTTCTCCTTCTTGTGCTAGCATGCATTCCATAGCCGAGTTAGTCACTAACAAATAGAGAATCAGTAGCCTATCGGGTTCAGGAGGAGCCAAAATAGGTGGATTTTACAAATACTAATGTATAGCCTCAAAGGCGTCTTGGCATTTCTGATCCCATTCAAACCTGACTCCTTTTTTCAGCAAACGAAAGAGCAGCTCACACGTAGTTGTTAGCTTTGTTATGAACCGGATGATGAACTGTATCTTTCCTAGAAAGCCCCTGATTTCTCGTTTGGTCTTTAGAGGAGGCATTTCCAAGATTACATTGATCTTAGAAGAGTCGACTTCAATGCCCCGTTGAGTAATCATAAATCTGAGCATCTTCCCAGTGGTGACTCCGAAGGCACACTTCTGTGGCTTGAGCCGCATCTTATATTTTTTGATTATTTCAAAGAACTTTCCTAATGCTATGATGTGGCCATCTCGATCCTAGGACTTCACTATCATATCATCCACATACACCTCAATTTTCTTCTATATCATGTCATGCAGCAGCAAAGTAGTGGCAACCCTTTGATAGGTTACACCTGTATTCTTTAAACTAAATGGCATCACACGATAGTAGTATGTTCCCCAAGGTGTAGTGAGCGTTGTCTATTCTCTGTCCTCATGGTCCATTAGGATCTGATTGTACCTCGAAAAACTATTCATGAACGATAATAGAGCATGCCCTACTGTGTTGTCTACTAGAACGTCAATATGTTGTAGCGGGAAATCATCCTTCGGGATGGCCTTATTGAGACCCCATAAATCTACACAGACTTGGATGCGTCCGTCTTTCTTCAAAACCAGAACAATGTTAGCCACCCATTTTGGATACTCGATTATCATAAAGAATCCAATATTGATCTGTTTGGTGACTTCTTCTTTGATTTTTAGAGCCCATTCTGGCCGTATTCGTCTCAATTTCTGTTTGACCAGTTTAGAATCAGGACACAAAGGGATATGATGTTGGACAATATCGGGATCAATACTGGGCATATCTTTGTAAGACCATGCAAAGACATCTTTGAATTCTTTTAATAAGGTTATTAATTGCTCGCATTCAACTAAAGATAACAAAGACCCAATTTGCACAATTCGTGGATTAGTTTTATTACCCAGATTAATTGACAAAGATTCTTCAGTTATAGGTTGAGCGCACATTTCTTTTTCTTCTTTTATTAAAAATTTTCTATCTTTAAGGACATCTCTGTCGAATTCAAAATCGTCAGAAAGCATATGAAATAAATCAAACAAAGCAGAGTAATCCAAAATCTTGTTCATTTCATTGATATTGAGAAACAGAATTACAAGATCAAAAGCAACAGGAGAGGATGCACAGACAGATGTTCCCTCTGACTCAACATCCAACTTATTAAAGGAAAACACAGACTCGTGCATGATAGATCCAGACTCAAAACCAGCATTATACGAAGCAAGGGACTTTAGGGTCCAATTTTTAACTTCTTTTGCATCCACGCCCACAATCAACCTAATGTAATCAGCTAACACACCGCATCCCATCATTAGATAGTCTTAATCTACTATACTCATCTTGCTAAACAATGCCTCCATGTTGGTGCCATCCAGTTGATCAGCTCAGTCTTCATCCCCTTGAGCCTTTCTTTCTTCCTTCTTTTCTATGACTTCCTCTTCTTCTGAATCAGACAGTTTATGACTGTAGAATATTTCTAGTCTTGGTAGCCTCTAGCGGGTCTCTTCATCAAACCATGGTTGTAAAAAATCACAGTAAGGAAAATCTTCCCCTTCTTTGACGAAGTATCCATTCAGAGTTCCTGAATACTTAGCCTTTTACCCTTTTCATTCCCCCTTTGGCCCTTCCAAATCTTCCTTCGTCAGCTTATACCCAAGACCGAAGCGTTGCGAAGCTAGCGGTACCTGAATGGGTTCCAGAATTTCCTGTTTCTTACACCCCAACCCCATGCCTGGGAAATGGGACATGTATCGCATCATCATCACTGCATAGGGATTGATATAGCTTTCCTCTTCTTTTAACAGCATATGTACTGTCGGCGCCTCATCATATCGAAATTCGCTTAGAAACACATCCTCTGCCCTATGTTGAACCTCCAAAAGAGTCGTCCCATCTTCCCTCGAAGGTTGAATGTTGTCTTCTCCATGGATTGTGAGTACTGCCCTATCTTTAATTAATTTCAGCTTTTGATGCAACGCGGAGGGTACTGCCTGGACGTTTGGAACATAGAGCCAAAGCCATCCCAGCAATAAATTGAAAGACGCCGACACATCCAAGACATGAAATTCAACTGATATTTCTAGTGGTCCAACTGATACTACAAAGGACACCAAACCGAGCATATCCTGCCTCGTCTTGTCGTATACCCTAACTCCCTAGTTACTTGGCGTGAAATGTTCTAATTTCATCCCCAGACAAATAGCAGTCTTGAGGGAGCACACATTTAGAGCAGACCCATTGTCGATGAGAGTAACCGGTACCTATTTTTCCAAGCATTTTACAGTTATATCCAACAACTTATTATGGTTCTTCCCTTCCAATGGTAAATCTTTGTTAAAAAAAGAAATTACCTTCGGTGCTACAGCCGGTATAATCAATCTGATCAATTGTTCTGGGGTTGTGTCTATCAAGACATTTGCCTTATTCAAAACTTTCAATACGGCTTATTGGTGCTGGTGTGAAGCCATTAGCAAACCCTAAATGCTATTGTTGGTCTAAGTCTTTTTTAGATGCTTCAGTACAACATCATCTTCTTCTTCTTGCTCATTCTCCTTTCCTTTCCTGCTTATCGGTCCCTTTTCTAGCTGAGTCGGCTTGAAGTGCCATCCACTCTGGGTTAAATGTTTGACTCCCTCTTAAGGATCCCATAACCCTGACACTTCGGTCTATCTAACCTCTGCCACATAGGGAGAACTCTCAAACTCCCACAAGTCGTTCAAACTATCGCTTTTTGGTCTTCCCTTTCTTTCTTCTTCATCTTTGGTTACCCATGTGTTATCAATTTCATCCAACCCCCAAATATCTTCCTTAATGTACCTGATCTATTATTCTCGAGCAGCACAAAAATCTGTCCACTCTTGTCCATCTGACTTCATTACTATCCTGACCAACCAGTATGATTGCATTTCATCAACTAAAACCTCTTCTCCGAAAAGATGGGAAAGAGTGATTCCATCTAACACATGTCCAAAACCGTGTGGTCTTACCAGATAGTCCAAAAGCCAATCATCGTCATCGTTATGTTCTTCTTGGTCCTCTACCTGGATTATCATCCCATGGCTTTCCTAGGCTGCATTGTTCCATTCCTCCATCATATTCCAACCATTTTCAGCCATGATTAAGGAATAAGACTGATCTTCCTCAATTAAAATACATGGGCACGGGAGACGTGCTAAACAGATGTAGCGGCTAGGATCATTTAACTGCCCTAGCTGGATAAAATTCACCCCTCCTTGCTTAGCATGGTTTGGCAATGGGTTGGTAGTAAGGTTGGGTTTTTGAGTAGTTGTGGGTAGAGGAATGACCTTGCTGTCAATAAGATCCTAGATCTCATGACACAGCCTCATGCATTTATCGGTCAAGTGCCCATGACCTTGGTGAAAGGCGTAATATTGGGATGCATTATATCTTGGTGGTGGGGGATCGAGTACAGGCATGGGGTCTAAAAGTTTGATTAGCCCCTTCTCGACAAGTAGATTCAGGGCTGTGAATAATGGTATGTTGAGGGGAGTAAAAACTCTCCTCGACTTTTATTGAGACTAGTGGTTATTACTAGGTTGTGGAGAAGAGGATGAAGGATTAAATTATCCAGCATGGGGATTCAACAAATTAACCTCATTTGAACTTAAACGAGGTGGGCAAAAGCAGCAGGTTAGCTTTGATTGTTTGTGGGGAAAGCTCTTCTTGGCTTTTCGGCTTAGTTCAGATTTCTCAATATCTCTAGACTAGATTGCATCTTCTATCTGGACCCTGGCATCAAACAACTGCTCAAAAGTAGACAGCAAATGTGTTATCAGATAACGCTTCAATGGAGATTGTAGGATCTTAACTATAATTCTCACTTGTTCCTTCATAGTTGGCCAATTTGTCATTTTGGCCGCCTTTCCCCTCTACCTGGTTAGAAAGTCTACAAATGATTCCCAGCCTTCCTGTCGGGTGATTTTGCGTTCCCGAGTAGTAACATCCATCTAGATGTTGTAGCTATACTGACTAATGAAGGCGGTAGGAATGTCTTCCCATGTCCTGGTCTTTGCAACATCCAAGGAGAGAAACTATTTTTGTGCTGTCCAAAAGGGTGATCGGTGGAACAATTGTGCCTTTAGCTGACCATCAGTTCCCATGGGGGAGAGAGTACTAACATACATCCTTAGATGAATTCGGGGGTCTCTAGTGCCGTCAAAGTTCTCCACCTCCGGGAGTTTGGCATATGGGAATAAAGACAAACCACCTACATCCAGTAAGTATTCTTCCACTCCCTTTATCTTTCTCAATACTTTTTCCATTCGATCAATCTTTTCTGCTAGTGCGGACTCCCTAGATTGAGCTATGTTTTCTTCCTCTATCGCGACCTAAGGCAGAACCTGCGGTGGTGCAACAATCAATGGCACTTCCTATCCTTGGTTATCTACCTAAAAGTCTTCCCCGTTCTCATTTGCATCATCTTGTTGCTCGTTTATCCCCGATAAGCGAGCTTGGATTGCCTAAATTTGAGCCTGACACTGGTTCTGAGCCTACGCTTGCTGATCGACTACCCTCTATATCTCAATAATTACCCTTATTAGGGTTGTCAAGTTCACCTCATTTTCTGCCATCTCAACTAATTCTGAAGTCTGCTCAGATACCCGATAAAGTCTTTCAGTTACTAATCTGGCCCACACTCATACTAATTGTGGTCTTTTTAACTCAATGATATAAACCTGAAGCAAATCCTAAATCCCAAAAGAAAAATTGCCAGTATTAGACACTTCTCAAAAAGAATCTTGATAATAAGTAGTTAACACCCCAAATACCTAAGGCGGCTAACCACGAGGAGATATAACCACCGAAACAGAAACTTGTGTTATGTGTAATCGTGTGTTTTTTTTGGTTAGATTGCATGAGATCTGATTTTATTTAAAAGATGGGTTTTAGGGTTTAAAATCATTTTTCGTCGATTTCGATGGGTGGAATCGGGTATCGGGTGTTTCTTTTGAGGTCTTTGTGCTAAGCCTGGGCGTGTGTATGTCCGAGGGTGTTGGATGGGTGTTTGGAGGCGTTGAAGTGAGGTTCAGAGAGCTAAACCTGTAGCTCAAAAAGCTATTTTCACCTCAACCTAGTCGACTAGATCTTGGTTTTTGAGGTTCGGTCGACTAGACCGTGGGGGTCAGTCGACTGGATAGTGTCTTGAGGTCTTTTGGCAAGATTCCAATGTGTTGTTTGGGTCACCTGGAGGGGAGGTCCAATCGACTAGACCTGAGTTTTTCCATCAGGCTAACATGACCCTTAAAACGGTTTTACTTCATAAAACTCTACGTTTTCATCCTTAAAATCATGCATATTAACAATGCAGAAAACGTTTTTATAGTTAAAGAAAAGTAATAACCAAAATATTATTTTTCACTTGGATCACACACCGAGGAAAGAGAAAATGATATTTTTCACTCGAAACACACATAGCTGAGGAAAAAAATATAATGATTCCTATGTACCGACTCCGTCACAAAGGGACAGAGGTATCAACTATAGACTCTACCCATTACCCAATCCCTAAACATCTTAGGACTGGTTATGTAATGGGAAGTTCTATACAGAGCTACCACAACGTAACTGCTGACTTTACGGACTGAAATCGAAGGACAAAACCACCTACCACATTCTTTACGACAATTACCCCAAAGGACAAAGGCACTTACCCTGCGCACGTTTTTGGACTTCCACCAATGGCAACTCGTGCCAAATACCCGCTATCCCGGTACATCTAGAGAATCATTTCAAAAACTAACCCGTAGCTCAACTACGAAAAACCCATAAAATAGTTATACATCAACATGTATAAAAAGAGATCCAACATCCATCAACATGGAGATTTACAAGTATGTAAAAACATACTTTAAAACATTTTAAAAGTTGAGACTCAACCTCAAGGGTTAGCTCCAAACCTCCAAAAACACGTTTCATAAAACCTCCATTTTCAAAATCACCTTTTTAAAAACCACGGATAACAACACATCTGAATTTTGTAATAAACCAAGAAAAAGCGTAAAAACATGCTTTTTATCCAACAACAAGGTTTAAACATGAAAAATAGTATTTAAAGCATTTTTCAACCGGGGAAAAAGCATATAATTGCACGTAGCACCCTTTAACAGCAGTAGAGTCTAGAATCCTACCTCGTTGAGCCAAAAGTTCGACGTCTCAAAAACTAAACCTCATCAAAACAGGATTCTATCCAGATAAATGTTAAGCCCACGACACCAATAGCAA
>JAOTRH010174195.1:0-12275 GCA_034768845.1 Heliamphora exappendiculata | reverse complement strand
TTAAATTTTATGTTATTTATTTTAATATTTTAATATTTCTTATTATTTTTAAAAAATTTTAAATTCACTCATTAATTCAATTCTTTTTAATTCCACACTTCCTCCCTTCACTAATTGTCCTCAATTTGGCGGACTAATAGTCTGGATTAATCCGCCCGGACTATTAGTTCGAAAACTTAACAAACGCGGTATTGAACTATACTCCAGACTAGTAATTCAAACGGACTATTAATCTGCCAAAACAAACATGACCATTATGTTTTACGCCGGGAAACACTAAAAAATGGAAGGAGAGAAATTCCATTATTCAAGGTTGCTCAAAAAAGCTATAGAAGAACATATATTGCATACCCATAGCTTAATCTATCAAAAAACGATATAACTAGCTCAAGACTCGGATAGATATCAGACTAGCCAATTAGGTGGAAGTTGAGAGATATTTGCCATAGCCCCCACCCGGCGACGCAGCACGACCATCAGGAACCAGAGTTTGACTTAAAATAATATTTGTAAATTGACCGTGTATTTACACCCGTATTCGTACCCACACCAACACCCGTATCCTCACTCGCACCGGTCTATGTACCACAAGAAGGGATGGGAGAGTGGGACTCTAACTACTACTTTTGAGAGAAAAAAATACTACTCTATAGAGTATAAAGAGTATAATGGTTGGGATGTTGAGTCTCGCATAGGCTCTGAAGAGTTCGTAAACAATTCTATTTGTAATGATAAGGAAAAGAAAGTTGTGATAATAAGCTCATTAGACAAAAAATAAGGTTGTCTTGTCTGTAAAAGTATGTTGATATGACCTCTTGTGATTTTTGATATGTATTTCATGAGATAAAAAGTTTTGTTGTACTAAAATATGAAATGGCTAGTGACGTTGCTTTTATCTTATAAATTCTTATGGATTCATTATATATATATATATATATATATATATTTATGAATTTAGTTGAATAACACCTAATAATCCTAACACTTTTACGTTATTAATTAATTATTAAATACATCAGTTATGTTACGACTTTTATGCTTTTGCACATCACAAAATAGCATCAGTATATTATTAATTACACAAAGTTTTTTTCATATTTTACATTATTTGTTTTATATATATGCAGAAAAACACGTTATTTTGCATATATATATATATATTGCCACAATAAAAATAACCATTCTGTAAAAAGATATTCTCTTAAGATAGTGAATAGCACTGTACAAGTAATATGACTATCTGGTATAACTGTCAACAGATTAACTACAACTTTCACTACAAAAAAAAAAAAAAAGTAGCAATATCTATTAAAAAAATGAAAATAAAAAAACCAATTTAAATACTTTATAAATAATAAATAACCATTAATAAAATAATTGAAACAAACAATATAGAAAAATGTAAATTTATTATGTAAAAAAATATATACATGAAACATATACAAAAATAGTACAACACCTGCAGGTGTAAATTCTAAAAACAACAGAGAGGAAATTGGAAGCTTGAAGAAGAAGCCAAACAACATCAGGAGAAGTAAGCTCTGACAATTGTGAGTTATGTTCTCTTTTGTGATTATGGGTACGGCAGGAAACGAGTGGAATCAGACTTGGACTGAGCCTCAAAAGGGGTTCTTATGCATGATTTCATGAATGGGCCCCGTTTGCCATATCTTACTTATTTATTTATTTATTTTATAAATTTATTGATTTGACATTTTTGTTTGTTTTTGTTTTTTTTAAATTTTTTTTATATTTTGATCAAAATTTTTTATTTTTTTAACTCGTTTCAATTAGAAAAATTTAAAAAATATAAAAATTTGACTAAATAATAAAAAAAATTCATTAAAGACGAAACGTCAACTTAGTCAAACTTGCTTATAGCAAAAGTTAGCCATTGGGGGCTATTTATCTTGCAAACTGATCTCAAATTTGCTTCAAATGAGCCGATAAAGTGCTATATATGTATATGAAAAGAAAAATTTTCAAGTCACCAACAACTGTATGCAAATCTAATAACGAATTGATGTATCAAAAATAATAAAATAAAGATAAATACATAAATAAATAAATAAAAATTAAATAACAAACAATTCCTAAATGCCTCTAAGGCTATTAATTAACCATTGAGCTAACAACATAGTTAGAATAGTAATAAATTAAAATAAGTTATAGTGTCTTAAAATTATCTACAATTCATATTATAAGTAATATATTAAATGTAGCAACCACACACATTAGCATTTTGTCCTTTCTGAAATCACAAAACATACCATATTGCACCTCATAATCCTAATGCCTGGATTCTCTCATAATTGCATAACAAATTATAATTTGGCAATGAAGTTAGATGTATATTGTTTGTATGATTGAGTGATTGGTTACTTGAGTTTTATGAATTTTGTGAATATCCAGGATTAAACATATATAAACATATGTTATTATAACTATTCTCAAATTTCTGTTGATATTTTCTATATTTAACTTAAAGGATGCAATTATGTGTAGCTTTTAGCATGGTATATATACGAAGAAATCAGATGGATGAATTGACAGATATGCTTAAGAGTTTGACTAGCGTCGTATATACTCACATCTAACAATAACAACAATAACAACAATCTCCTCCCCATACTCAGCATGGAGCAAGAAATCTTTAGCCCAACAACCATCCACCTCTGGAAAATCCAGGTCAAATGAATTCAGCGGGAGGAATAAATATAAAAAAATTTCTTAAACTAAAACCTTCGACCTTCCATGGTGAACTGGATCTAGTTAGGGCTAATGAATGGATTGTAGCTATTGAGAAAATCTTCAGTGTTGAATTACAATGAAATACAAAAGGTGGGGTTAGCGACATATCAACTAGGAGACGAGGCTTATCCGTGGTGGGAATTGAAAGGCAGAACCAAACTCAGAATAGGGTAGAAATAATTTTGAACTATTTTTTAGAAAAAAATACATACCTCAGTCGCTACAAGAAGCGAAGTGCACGAAATTCTAACAGTTGAAACAAAATGGAGAAATGACAGTTGCTAATTATGAAGCAGAATTCACTAACCTTATCTAGTATGCACCTCATATGATAATAATAGAAAATATGAAGGCAAGAAACTTTGAAGATGGATTGAGACTAGAAATACGAAGAGTGGTATGCCCCATGCGCCTAGCTGCCTATGCAGATTTAATTGATAGAGCATTACTATAGAATAAGAACAAGGTGAAAACAAGAAAATCTTTGATACCCGGATCAAGTGGCAGAAACAAATGAGGAACGGGACCTATAAGTGACCAAACATGGAAATGACCAAACCAATGCCCAAATGTTTGACATGCGAAAATCTTTGGTGTTTGTTGAAAATTGGGCAATGGTTGTTTTAATTGCGGTGAATTAGGTTATTTAAAGAGCGATTGCCCAAAATTACATGAAGGAGCCAGTACAAGATCAAGATTTGAAAATGGCAACCAGGGTCCAAGAAATATAGCAATGAGAAGACAAGGTATTGGAAATAACATGGGACAATTCGCAGGTTCAAAAGTCACCAATAACACTAGACAGCGATAGGGCAAAACATTTGCACTAATGCCGAGGGACCCACAGAATGCCGAGAATGTGGTGGCAGGTAACATACTTATCTGTTCTGTACAAGTATACGTCTTTTTGATTTTGGATCAACCCATTCTTTCGTATCCACCAGATTTGCTAAAATCTTAGCCAAAAATCCTGAATCCTTAGAATATGAGTTAATAATCTCTCAACCCATGAGTAGCAATATAACATGTTCTATGGTGATTAGAAATTGCGACCTTCGTATAAGAGATTTGATTCCTATTGGCATGGCATATTTTGATGTAATTTTTGGTATGGACTGGTTATCCACAAATCATGATTTTATAGATTGTGCAAAGAAGAGTAATATTTTTCATAAGCCCAAGTTAGGAGAATTACAAGGAAAAAAAGTGGTGGGATCCTCATATTTTGTATCAGTAGCACGAGCACAACGACTTTTGAGCAAGGGTTGCCAAGACAATTTATGTAGCGTGACGTCGGAACCAATCACTAAATCGAGCATAACTGATATCCCAATGGTATGTGAATTCTCAGAAGTATTCTCCGACGAATTGCCAAGAACACATGCTGATAGAGAAATTGAATTGCCATTAAACTTATCCCAAGAACTCAACTGATTTCAAAAGTTCCATATCGCATGGCTCCTGCGGAATTAATAGAGTTAAAAATTCAGTTACAGGAATTTGTAGACAAGAGATTCATCCAACCAATTGTATCGCCATGTGGAGCTCCTGTTTTATTTGTGAAGAAAAATGATAGAACGCTAAGAGTATGTATCGACTATTGGGAATTGAACAAAGTCACAATTAAGAATATGTATCCTCTTCCAAGGATTGATGTTCTATTTGATCAATTAAAAAGAGCTCGGGTATTTTCAAAACTCGACTTGCAATCTGGTTACCATAAACTAAAAACGAAGACAGAAGATGTGGAGAAAATAGCCTTCCGCACTCGTTACGGATATTATGAATTTTTGGTAATGTCTTTTGGTGTGACTAATGCACCAGCTGCATTTATGGATTCGATGAATTGAAATTTAAGAACTTCCTGAATGATTTAGTCATCATATTAATTGATGATATCTTGATCTACTCAATGGATGCGGAGCAACATGCGATATATATACAGGTAGTGTTACAAATACTAAAAGATTAAAGGTTGTATGCAAACTTGAAAAAGTGTGAGTTCTGGTTGGATAAGGTAGTTTTTCTTAGCCATGTGGTCAACGACGAAGGAATCGTGGAAGATACTCAAAAGATTGAAGCAATTATAAATTGGCTTAAATCAACCACAGTGATGCAGATTCCTCTAGGGTTTCTCAAAGATTGCTACTCCAATGACAAAATTAGCTTGAAAAGGAAAACCTTTTGCTTGGACAAAAGAGCAAAAGAAAAGCTTCTAAACATTGAAGACTAAGTTGACCTCCGTACCAATTCTGACGCTTCAAGATGGCACAAACAATTTTGCTGTTTACAGTGATGCAGTGCGGTAAGGATTAGATTGTGTTCTTATGCAAAATGGAAAAGTTATTGCCTACACCTCACGATAGTTAAAGAATCATGAGAAAAACTATCCTAGTCATGATCTAGAACAAGTTGTAATAGTTTTTACTCTTAGAATTTGGCACCATTATCTCTATGGAATAAAGTGTGACATCTTCACCGATCATTGTAGCTTAAAGTACATCTTCATGTAGAAAGAGTTAAATCTGTGACAACGTCGGTGGCTTGAGTTGTTGAAAGACTGCAATATTAATATTCAGTATCATCTTGAAAAAGTCAACCTAGTGGCTGATGCCTTCAGTCAGAAATCAATGGGTGCATTAAATTACCTAATCATGCGACAACAATTTTCTTTGGAGGGCACGAAACAAGAAGTGTCAACCAATCTTTGCGCGGCTCTTATTGTGCAACCAACAATTCTCGAAGAAGTGAAGATCAAGCAAATAGAGGACGTCAAATTAAAGAAAATTCGTGATAAGATGGCAACGACCTTGAATCCTGACCTCTCTTGTGAACATGGTATACTAAAATTCTGCAATCAAATTGGCGCACTTAATATTTCCAAGCTAAAGTAAAGAATCATGGATGAAGGTCACTGATCAAAGTTTGCGGTATACCCTGGGATGATGAAAATGTATTAGGACGTGAAGCAAAATTATTGGTGGATGGGCATGAAGAAAGACCTTAAGGACCACTGGTTGATGCTTACAATGTCAGCAAATCAAAACTGAACAACGGAAGGCAACCGAACTTTTGCATCATTTGTCGATAGCAGAATGAAAGTGGAAATATCTCAATATGGATTTCATTGTAGGGTTATCTCAAACAATTATGGGGCATAACTCAGTTTGGGTAATCGTTGATCGTTTAAAAAAATTGGCTCATTTTTTACCAGTCAGAAATATCTATACGATAAACTAACTTGCTCGTCTCTACATTCAAAAAGTCGTATAACTACACGGCATACATGTGTCAATCATATTCGATCGTGATCCAAAATTTGTCTCAAGATTTTGAGAAAACTTTCAAAAAGCAATAGAAACAGAGTTATGCTTTAGCACAGCATTTCATCATCAGACAGATAGCCAGTCAAAACGAACCATCCAAACTCTAGAAAATATACTACGAGCATGCGCGATAAATTTTCAAGGTAACTGGAAAGAACATTTGACCTTGGCTGAATTCACCTATAACAACATATATCAAGTAAGCATCGATATGGCACCTTATGAAGCACTTTATGGAAAACAATATAGATCTCCCATATACTGGACATAAGTGAAGCAGAACAACTCACGGACTAGAGCTTGTGCACGAGACAATAGAAAAGATCAAACAGGTTCGAGGAAGACTGAAGATTACTTAGGATTGGCAGAAAAGCTACACAGACGCTAATAGAAGAGAATTGGAGATCAAAAAAGGCGAATGGGTTTTTCTGAAAATATCACCTATGAAAGGAGTATTGCGTTTTGGGAAGCAAAAAAAACTCAACCGACGTTACGTTAGACCATTCAAAATTCTTGAAAGAATTAGATCTATAACCTACCATTTAGCTCTAACACTTAAGCTAGTCAACGTGTATGACGTTTTCTATGTTTCAATGTTACAAGGATATATTGCAGGCCCTACACATATCCTGACACGACCACCCGTCAGGATAAAAAAAGATCTTAGTTACCAAGTGCGGCCTATAAGAATTGTAGATTGACAAGGAAAACAGTTTCGCAATGAAGTGATACCCCTAATTAAAATTTAGTTGGATAATTACTATGGAGTTAAAACTACTTGGGAAAAAAAAAATGTGATGCGTCAACAATACTCTCAATTGTCTTAGTAAAAGGTATATCTCGTTCTTAATAACTAGTCTTTCCTAGGAAAATGTAAGTTTAGATAATCAAACTCCTTAAGATGGAGAGAATGTAGTAACTCGTATACATTTAAGTAACTCTAAAAATAGAATTAAATTGAGAAATTTAAGAATTATTAGTCATAAATAAAATTTCATAAGAATCTCTAAGAAATAATTAAAAATAAATAAATAAATATACATAAATAATGTTAACATTTTTACTCCGAACTCAACATGGAATTATTTCTTCAAAATCTTGGCTACTTGATAAGTTTTCTGTCATTATTTTGAATTATCTTCAATATAATATTATATTAAAATGAAAAAAAAAAGAAAAAAAAAAAGAAGAAGAAGAAAAGAAAAGAAACAAACATGGCATAATAATGCAATCCAATTAAGGATGAGAATGCCACCATCAGCAATGGATTGAGAACCATGCATTGGGACACCTCATGTTCACAATTAATGCTCAAATTAATGAGCCATAATGTGAGCCAGCCGCCTCCTGCTTAGGAGCCTTGGCAACCAAGCCTCATGGCTTATAAATAAGAATTCCCTTTACATTGCTCAGCAACCGAATAGGACCTAAAATATATAATAGTAAGCTAAAAACCAAACCCACGTGGGGGAAAATCTTTTGAATCGCGGGATTTTTACGAGTTATTTTTAAGTAAATAAGGTGGTATACATATATAGATTATTTATTTTTATAAATTATTTTATTTAAAAATAATTAGTTGTCTTTAAAAATATTAATTTGTTTATTAATTGTATATCATGAATATTATTATAGTTGTATTATTTATTGAATTAATGTTATTGATGATGTACAGTTCGAACAGAATTTTTTAACCAAAAAAAAAATAAAAATAAAAATACCAAGAGGAGAAATAATAAGGATAGAGTCACAGCAAAGTGATGACGAGTTGATATTATATTCAAATCATCGAATATTATTATTATTATTATTAGTAGTAGTGGTAATAGTATCATTATTTTCCGGCATGTCATTATTGTTATCTAAACTTTATTAAATTGACATATATAATTGTCAATTAGCATGATTGTAAATATTGTGATATATTCGTGATAAATTAGTAATCTTGCTATATGTGTACTCATACGAGTTTCACTTATGACGCTGTTACTTTAATTTTTCAAAGACTAAAGAAAAAAGTTACTTGTTCAACCCAATAAGAAGAAAAAAATAATATAATAATAATAATTTATCTTTTATTATGAGATATCTGTAATAAAATGATGTAATAACATTTGTTAAAATTTGCTTACTTTTTTTCCGTTGTACTATAGTTTTAAATAATAATGGTGTTATTAAAGATAACATGTATTTTTTTTTATCGGCAAAAAAAATATATTATAATAGGTATGGAGCCAGAATAGAAAGATACAGACACATGATTGCCAATATCAGATCCAAACAAGTCACCACACTGAGCAACAACTAGAGTGGGCAAGGTGCCCACTACCCACATAAAACAAAACCAACCACCAGACCTGCCCACTAGTTACAGCGGCTTCAACATTCTAACAAACTCAATGCGATGCATAAAATTGTCTACCGAGAATTCGGAGAATTTTAGGGAAGCCTTGATCCACATAGCTGCGTGAGTTTTAGCTTCCTCCGCCGTCTGTTCCCAGCTTGATGACTCCATCTTAAAAATCTTTTTGTTTCTTGCTATCCATATGGCCCATAGTACTGCGTAGAATAAGCTCAACCATATCTTACGATAAAACCCACTATCATTGCAACCTTGCCACCACAGGAAGAGGCCCACCAAGTCTTTGGAACATACCCAGCTATAGCCCCACCAAAGGAGAACCTCTGTCCATATTCGCCACACGAACGGGCATAGAATGAGAAGATGCGATGTAGACTTTAACTCACCTTCGCACATAACACAAAGGCTAAGCATAGTTGGGGGGAGGCTATTGCGTTGAATAAGGAGCTCCCTGGAGGGGACTCTATTCCTCAGCCCTAGCCAAGCAAAAAATTGGATTTTGGGAGGTGTTAATGAATTCCACACCATCCTGAATAAGGAGTCATTCTCACCCTTACTCATAGCATGCAATTTTCGTAGGGAGCTTACTGAAAAGGAGCCATCCTTATAACCTTTCCACATGAGCCATTCTTACCACTCGTCTTCAGCTCATGGCAGAGAAAAGGAACACCTAGGTGTGGGACTCAAGTCAAGAGAAGCACCAACTATCTTCATAGACAACATCCATGAGGAGGCCACCACTCTCTGGCTCAACAGTATATTCAAACATTGTGGACATATAATTAAGGTCTTCATTCCAAAGAAGAGAAGGGCTAGCACTAATTCCAAATTCGATTTTGTGAGTTTTGAGAGTTATCAGGAGGTACAAATAGCCATTCATAGGCTTAATGGACAGTGGTATAAAGATAAAAGACTCTCTATCATGAAAGTCAAATTCATATCCCCCAGGCCTTATCACAGCAACAAACATACTCCCATAAAACCCAGCAGACCCAAGATTCCTTACCATGAAGAGGAGGCTATGGAGGATATCATTGAAGCAGTCGAGGTGGATGAGGAATGGACCAAATGCTGCGCTATGGGCATAGCCAAAGAGCACTTCCAAATAGAAGGGATCCAAGAAGCTATGATATCTGAGGGAGTATTCTGCATCCAGGTGAAACCTTTAGGTGGAATGAAAGTTCTACTCCAGTTCCCATCAGATGAGGATCGAAAAGAGTTCCTGGCAACAGCGAAGGAGTGGTTAGCCAACTGGTTTGAAGTGGTCTACGCATGGAGTTATAGGGAAGCAAACCTCACCAAAAGGGTGTGGGTCAATATTGAGGGTGCACCCCTGCATGCATGGAATTCGAATGCTTTCAAGAGAATAGGAGAGAGATAGGGTGAGGTTTTAGGTATTCGTGAGTTTACCAGGAGGAGAATGGAACTAGAATTTGGGAGAGTGCTGATCTTAACCACGAAAAAAAATCCCATCAACCAAGGATGCAAACTAAAAGTGGGGAGATTCCTTTACCCTATTAGATGCAGCGAAGGTAGCTACCAACAGCTGGTAATAAGAGGAGAAGACCCTAAATTCACTGCTAAGTTTTTAGATAAAGAGGCGGAAGATGAGGCACAGTCTTCAGATTCAGAACATGTATTTTATTTACCTTTAACATTTTTAACTAAGTGACATTCTCAATTTGTTCAATAAATATAAAATTATTAGATTTTAATTTATCTCATAGTTGTTATATGATAATTTATATGATTGATTAGTAAATAAAAAAATAAAAAGAAGTAATTCTCCAAGAAAAAATATTAATTTTTAAAATAACGCATAATTTATCTACCCAATAAAAATAGTTAAGAATGTATCAATCTAATATTAATTGAACACAAACATTCAATATTTATTTTTTTAATGAAAAAAAATAGAAATCTTTGGTAAAATTTCACTCATTAACCAATTACGAATGCTATTTTTTAAAATAAATAGTGAGGTGATACAGAACATAGTTACAATTCTATAGTTATTTTATAAGCCATGAGGCTTGGCTGCCAAGGCTCCTAAGCAGGAGGTGGCTGTCTCAAATTATGGCTCATTAATTTGAGCATTAATTGTGAACATGTGGTGTCCCACTGCATGGTTCTCAATCCATTGCTGATGGTGGCATTCTTATCCTTAATTGGATTGCATTATTATGCCACGTTTGTTTCTTTTCTTTTTTTCTTCTTTTTTCTTTTTAAAAAAATAAAGTTATATTGAAAACAATTTAAAATAATGACAGAAAAATTATCATGTAGCCAAAATTTTGAAGAAATAATTCCATGTTGGGTTCGGAATAAAAATGTTAATATTATTTATATATTTTTATTTATTTGTTTTTAATCATTTCTTAGAGATTCATTTGAAATTTTATTTTTGACTAATAATTCTTAAAATACTCAATTTAATTATATTTTTGGAGTTACTTAAATGTAAACGAATTACTACATGACAGCTAGGGTTTGAAGTGTCTAGGATTATAGGAGTGGGGAGATGATCAGTTAGTGAGTTAGTGATTGAGGGTAATTTAAAATTTTAAAATAAATAAATAAATTATATCAGCAAAATTTGTTAGTTAATAAGGATGTGTTTGTAGTTTCTATTTGAAGGCAAATCCTACTACCTCAGAGATTTCAGTTGCTTCTCTTTTTTAGATAATTAGACCTTTGATTTGTTTTGTTTTTTTTTTTTTTAAAGTAGATCTTTGAGAACTAAAAATAAGAATGTGTTGGAGAAGAAGACTGAGTTGAGGTTGAGTAACTGAATTGGGGGAGTCACGAAAAATAAGAATGTGTTGGAGAAGAAGACTGAGTTGAGGTTGAGTAACTAAATTGGGGAGTCACGAAGGGAGAGTCAGTGAGTTTTAGGTCAGGATTAAATTGATAAATTTATAATTGTTATTAATGATGTTAGAGCAACAACACTGATATGAAAAGTCAATGTAATTTTAAAGATTACAAATTTTTTTTTGTATTTTTACTTAACCTCACGATGGGACGGGTATATGTAATTTACCCAATTAAAAATGATGTAACTGTAAGGCCGTGACAAACAGTATTGAAGCAATTTCCATTAAGGCCCTGTTTGGCTCTCTTAAAAGTTTTTTTTTTCTTTTTTGTTTTTTCTAAAAAAGTAGCCTTTTTTTCTACCTTTTCAGGTGTAATGTTTGGCAGCCCAACAACGAAAACTACGATTTTTTTCACTTGAAAAAAAGCTATTCACATCTCAAATAATTAATTTTTATACAAATAAAATAACTATGATATATTTAATAAAAAAATCAACTCTATTTTCAGAAAGTAAAAACATTTCTAAAAGTATACCAAAGTGAGGATATACTAAATATTTCAACAATGAAACAAAAGAGCAAAAAAAACTTTCACTAACAAATCATACCAAATAATCTATTTAAAAAAGTTAAATTTTTTTAAAAATTAAATTTTTAGATATTTCAAATGTTAGGGGTGTGTTTTGTATAATAACCAACTTATATAATTAGGTTTTTATAATTGTATAGCAACTAAGATTTTATAATTTACCTATAAATATAGACCAAATAATTTCAATAGATTTTATGAAGAATTGAATAAAAATGGTAGAGATGTAAAAAGAGACAAAAAAAAAATACAAGGAGCACTAGAATAACCCTTAAGTGGAAAAATAAAGTTTGTTTCAAGATTCAAGTTGTGAATATCGAGTTTTGAAATATTTTTAATCTCATGATTGTACATTATATAATTATAGTGAATTATTTCTCTCACTTATAAATATAGTCAAATTGTGCCGTATCACGTAAATTCATAAATAA
>JAOTRH010174184.1:0-12275 GCA_034768845.1 Heliamphora exappendiculata | reverse complement strand
ATCTTTTTCTTTTCTTTTAAATCTTTAAATTCTCTTTTGTTATAAAACTCTTATTTTAAATTTCTTTGTTAAATAGGTTTTCTTTTATTGTAGCATTTTTCTCTTTTATACATTTCTTATTTTACATTTCTTATTTCTTTACTTATTTATCATGTTAATGTTAACCTAATTTGTTTTGATAATATGCATGTTTTAGTTAATTTTTTTAAATTTGTATTTAGAATAGTTTAACTTATTTTATTTGTAATCCATATTTAGGTAATTTTAACAATTTTAGCATTTTTTTTATTCTTTTAATCAAATTATGTTAGCTTAGGTTGCTTAAATAATATTATATTTACGTATGTTTCATGTATCCTTTAGATAGAAATTACATGTCATAGGACTTAAGATTTTACTCTTTTTTATTTATTTTGATTTAGAGTGTTATGTACATGTATTATGTATTTTTCATACTTGATTTTGGATGTTCTCTTTTCACTCCTAATTTTTTTATTTCTATGCATTTGAGAAATTCATATTAAAGAATCAATGATGATTAGCAGATGCCAACCTTACGGTTCGGCGAATGGGGTGCCTAACACCTTTTTCGATTCGTACCTTAGCCCCCGAACCCTCTTTCTCAGGTTAACGTTTTAAATATCAGTAGCCAATTTTTTTTCTTAGCTTTTCTCAAAAACTAAGTGGCGACTCTATTTTCAACAAAAGCGGTTTTTAAATTTTGGTTTTCAAAGTATTAAAAAAATTTTAAACATTCTTTGAATTCTTTATTTTTTAACATTTTTCAAAATAACCCCCAAATCCTAACGCCACAGCCACGAGGACCAATGTGACGACCCAAAAATTTTGGATTCATCTAGATCGACAAATAAAATACTAAGCAACAGAAAAAAAAATTCTTATTTCAATATTTCTCAAAAAAATAAAAATTAAGTCAAAAATTTTATTACATCATTGTTCTTACAGCGGAAAATAAAAAAAACTAAAAATAATTTTTTAAAAATACTAATAGAAAAGACTATTATGGTGGTTAGGTTCACATGAACTAGGGCTCTATCTATTCTTTTATGTTCTCCTCTACGACATAATTCTGCACTTCATAACCTGGTGTTCGAGTTATCAGGGCAACATAAAACGAAGCTATGAGTTTAAAAAACTCAGTAAACTCATCACAAGTAAAGCATGCATCGAACTAATCACATCAATAGGTAGCAACAAATAAACAATAAATATATCAAAATATATCGTGATTTAATTAATTACTAATAACTCCAACTAAGATTATCCTAGAACACTACCCAAACACATCCTCCTCATCCTCATCCTCATCATCATCATCATCAAATCTAATACACCAGAACTTTCTACGGTTCTAGCCAGATAATATCCTAGAATAATAACAAAACCCAGCCTACGGTCTGTTTCTACCAGATAATTATCGTAGAATTACAACCGAGAACGCATCTATGTCTGCCTAATAAGTTACCCTAAAATATACACCAGCCCAACCTACGGCGGGTGTCTGCCAAATAACTTATCAAAAACTTAAACTCCGCTGAATATTATTAAAATTCGAACACCGACCCAGCCTACGGCGGGTGCACCTTGATAATATCTATCACCACAACAAACCATGGCGTACAACTAACTCCTAGTAATTAACCCCGTTATGATTTTTAGTATGCGAAATTTATTTATGCAACCCTCCAAATGAACACATTTCAAATAGTAAAAATCATGCTAAAATCGATAATCAACTTGCGATGCGAATCACGCTACAACGAAAAACGACAATTTAACATGCGATCATCAATAACAACATAAGATATCTAAACATGCATAAATCGATAATAAATAATTTTATAATCAAACAAAATGTGTCAAGTGTCAGTTTGAATCCGAGTTTCGTATTTATATAACTTTTTTTTTAACTTATTAATTTTTTTGTATCTTGGCAACTCAATCCACTTTCTGTTACTTCGGAATAATCTTAAGTTGATGATTTAACCCCTTTTTAATTAAACCACATAAAGCCTAACGAACACAATACGCAAACCAAAAACTAGAAACTTGTTCGCGCGGTCCAGCTTTGACAGCTTGTACATATCTCAGTTTTTGTCAATTTGTTTTTTTAGTTTTAACTTATTTATTTCAATATTACAAATACAAACTAATATCTATTAAAACCATCTTGAAAAAATAAACTTTTTGTTAATAATAAGGTTCGTCTTTAAAATACGCGTTTATATCGTTTTTTTTTAATATGAACAATCCGATTAAAGCTTAACTAATTAATTTTTTTTATGGAGTGAACTCTCTTAAATTCATAATATAAAAAAAATATTCAAAAATTCCATAACTAAAAGATCGTAGAATTCATCAAAGTAATTAAAATTGAACCGGCGCAACAAGCGATTCAGTTATTTATTTATTTTTTTTCGATTAATTATTTATGTTAAAAGAAACCCTTAATATCAAAATATTCATCATACATATTAAAATATAGAAAATAGTTGGAACTAAAATCAAAAGAAAAGAATAAATAGCAACGCATTGCGAAACTAGTGATTTCGGTTACCTTTTTCGATTTTCTACGACAGCACAACAATAACGATTTCGGTTTAAGACGAATGGTTTAAACTCTTTCTTAATCTACAAATCCAGAGATTTATTCTCCTTCCTCTTTCAAAAAAAAAAACGAAGAACGAGAAGAAAACGGAACGCCGGAATAATCGAATTTTATTTGTAATGACCAACAAAAATAATTGTTGGTTTAGATCTTACTGGTTGAAAAACTAAATCGTTGATTATCAAGAACACGATGCCAGAAGTATGCCTCATAAAAATCACAACGATCCGACTTCGTTTGGACCTTGATCGGTGCAAAAACGCAGGCTGGTTCTTCTCACCCAAACACCTCCAGCGGCGCACTGTTATAATTATGGTGATTTGGGTTTTTTTTTTTTTCCTAAGCTATGGTTCCAGCGGCGCACAGTGAGTATAATTAAACCCTCCAACCCTAATGGTATGGGTATCTATAGAGATAGATAAATAAAGATTCAATATATATAAATATACTTATTTTATTTATTTATTTTTTAATTTCTTTTATCTTCCAAAAATAAAATTATTCTAATTTTCTAAAAGATATTTATTTCTTCATGAGATTATTACCTTCTAAAAAAATTTATTATACTATTAGATTATTTATTATTATTATTATCATTATTTTTTTAAACTTAAACTTAACATAAGCATAAAACTTATTATAATTTTATTATTTAAACTTAAATTTTTAGCTTAACTTAAAAATCAAACTTATTTGAGTTTATTATTATAATAAATTCCATGAATTGTATATTCCGCGACAAAATAATTAATTTCTATTTATTATTATATTTATTAAGTAATAGTTGATTTATTAAAAAAAAATTTCAAAAGCTCATGTCGTTACAACTAAGATAGCGACCGTGACAAAGGAAGCCACGATCGTGAGGATTGGTAGGATTTCTCATTGTAGCCACAATAACAAAAGTCGCGGTCATGAAAATCAAACATGCGACCACGGCTTTGGAGGTAAATGATATACTAGATTGCCATGATCAAAGCTTGTGGGCCCAAGATTTGGTTGTTGCGGTCCAAAGTTTCTTGGATGTATTGGAATTTGATCATTTCTCGACGATCGTTCGAAGACTTTCGAGCATCATTTCTCTTGATTTTCATCATTGGATTCATCTGGATAAACTTAAGATCCGAAAAGGTCAAATCGGGGTGTCTATACATACCAGTGCCAATTTTTGAGAGAACAAAAACTCTTTCATCAAAAATCCTAGTTTTGTAGCTTGAATGAATTTTTTTATAGTTCACTAATGTATTAGGTTTAAGTCATATTTTTATAAAACTCACAACACTCCCATATCCATCGTGATTGTGGTTCCGTGCCATCAACCATTTTTTGGCTATAGTTTGCGAGACTATTTGTAACTGGAAAACAGCAAGATTGTTCTCGTGGTATACTATTGATCAAAAGGAGTTGACCTTGTTAGTATCATCGGTGCATGGAAACCAAGCACAATAAGTGCTTGTGGAAGAGTTGCAAAGTTAGGTTAACCATTGTAGGATTGTAAGTTCTTTCGTCTAAGACTCTTTATAAGTTTGATTCAATAGTGGATTATAATGTTGACAATGAGCTGATTTTTGTTTTTGGAGAGTTTTTGGCTATTTGAGTTTTTCACATAAAATTTTCGTGTTCTTTATTTTTGGCTTCCATATTTTTTATTTTGTGATTGTGCCTATTCACCTCCTCTAGGCACCTTGGCCTTGTTTGATAACCGGTGTAGCTTGAATGAGTTTAATAATGAGATGAAATTAATATAACGATTGTGAATGAGGTCGGATTAGTAATGAGATTAAATTAATTTTTTAATGTTTGATTTCTACTAAATTAGGAGATGGATTAAATCATAGGTTATTTGATTTGCACGTGGAATTGGATTAAATTTATTAATTTTTTATTTTATCCCTTCACTTAATAAATTATTATTTTTATATTTTTTATTCATTGCTCTTCCGCACACTTTCCTCCCTTAATATTGCCCTTATAGTGGAATAAGTAGTTTACACATACTAATAGTCCGACTTATACTTGTTAAAACGAGCACGATCTTATAAAGTTCACGAATTAGTAATCCAATTCAGATCTATATAACCCCCATCAAACAAGGCCCTTGTGTTCAGATTGGGTTTTTCAAGTTTAATTTGTTAATTTGAACTGTATAACTCCATCATATTTATTTTAAAAAGTAAATGGACTATTTTTGAAATTATATACTTATTTTCCATTTTTTGAAAACCAAATTTATAAGCACCAAGGGACTACAACTGGTAATCTGTTTCTTTTGTAGATAGTTTAATTTACACCAATGCTTATAAAATAAAGCCTATCGAACCATTAGAGTTAAAAGTCCTAGTAGACTCACATGCTCAATTACACCCGGAATAAGGCAGAATTGGATAAAATCTTAACAAAATCTAAAAATTAAAAGAAAAAAGGAAACATATAGAGATTAAATCTGAAATGTGTATAAAATTTATTTCTTTAAAAATATAAAAAAGAAGTAGAGCCACCTTTTTTTCAAAAAAAAAATGCTAGTGAAGAGCAACTAGAAAAATAATATTTTTTAACTAAAATATAATAAACATTTTGTGAAAAAACAAGAAAAGAGATTAAGTTTTAGCAAAAAAATATATTACTCCTCCTTTAGTAAACTTTGATAAATTTTTTATTTTTAATTCTTCTTAAATAGGTTAATTTAAAAACTAAAATTATAATCAGAACATTGGCCCGGTTTGGGCTAAATTTTGGAAGTTTTGTGATGCTCCGAATTTTGAGTAACATTTAAAGTGACAAATACTAATGAAAAGAAAACGAAAGATACCATCCGTAAACAAGTACTATAGAATTTTAATATTACAATCCCAAAAATAAAAATAGAGATTGAGTGAAACAAAATAAAAGGGTTTGACTACTAAAAATGGTACTAAGGAGCCCAAAAGGTATGAAAAGAAAACTCTGGCTCACAGGAGTCATGGCTCCACATCTTTCTCAAACTCATCGGTGGTTTTGTTCACTCGTCAAAACTTGGCATAAAACGCTATGAGTTGGGACGCTGAGAAAAAATCAAACACATGTACAAGTATTTTATGCAAGCAGGTCACTAAGCATCAAAATAGGGTATTCATGATGTGATTGATGATGTTGATGTTGAAATATTAGGCGAGAAGAAAAGAGAGAGGGAAGAAAGAGAAGAGAAAGAAAGAAATCTGAAACTGAAATTCTATTCACTTCATTTTCTCAGTTTACACAGTTGTACCTTATATGTATACTTCTCAATCCTAATTAACTGTCTAGCTAACTAATTAACTGATGCTTAAGCTGCTGCCTTCTCCTTTCACTTCCTCAAGTTCAATAGGTCACCGTATATCCTCCTTCAAGCTGATGGTGGTCAAGGAACGAACCATAAGCTTGTCACGAAGATAGCAAAAACGAGAAGAATATAGAGGCTTAGTGAAGATATTCGCTATTTGATCAATAGAAGAAATGTGTTTAACTACAATCTTCTTGGACATAACTTTTTCACGAACGAAATGATAATCTACCTCAATGTCCTTCGATCGAGCATGAAAAATTGGATTGTAGGACAAAGAAACTGCCAAAATATATCACACCGTAAAGTTGAAATTACATCAGTTGATAAATGAAAGTCTGTAAGTAGCATTTGAACCCAACTCAACTCAGCAGCTGTAGATGACAAAGATCTATATTCTGCTTTGGTAGATGATCTTGCAATAGTGGGTTGCTTTTTGGCAGACCAAGAGATTAAGTTTGATCCGAGGAAAACACACGACGAGAAGTACATCTTCTATCTGAAATATTTCCAGCCCAATCAGTATCGAAGTATCCATGAAGATCAAAAGAAGAGTGTTAAAACACTAGGTCAAAATCCAAAGTGCCTTTAATGTAGAGCTAAAATCTCTTGACAGCTTTGGAATCAGCCGCAGTTGGTGATTGAATATGTTGACATGCATGATTTACGATAAGGGACAAATCTGGTCTTGTAATAGTCATGTATTGTAATGCTCCAACATTGCTTCAGTATTGAGTAACAGAAGAAAAATGAGTTGAACTAGCAGAATTCAGAGCTGGTTTGATAGCAATAGGGGTGGGAGAAAACTTGCAATCATCCATTCCAACTTTATAAAGAAGACCTTTAGCATATTTTTGTTGAGTTAACATTTACCCAACAAAGCATGCTTGTACAATACCAAGAAAATATGACATATTGCCTAGTTCTTTCAAAGAGAAGACAGTGTGCATCTTGAGAATTAAGGATGAGACATGGGAAGGTGCACTACCAGTAATTAGGATATCGTCGGCATATACCAGAATTACAATAAATGAGCTAGAAAGGTGTTGAATAAATAGAGAACTGTCATTATGACTAGACTTGAAGCCTTCAAAAAGAAGAAAAGAAGAGAGTGTTGAATCAGGCCGTAGGTGCCTGTTTTAAGCCACAGAGTGCCTTGTGTAGTTTGCAAACATAAGATGGATTAGAAGAGTCAATAAAACTAGGAGATTGAGCTAAATAGACATTCTATGAGAGTTTTCCATGTCGAAAAGCATTTGAGATGTCGAGTTGTCGAATAGTCCAATTGAAGTGTAGTGCTAGACATAGAAGAATACAGATTATAGGTTGTTTGGGAACTAGACTAAAGGTTTCAAAGTAATCAATGCCCTCCTCTTGTAAGTACCTTTAGCTACCAACTGAGCTTTATATCTTACAATTGACCCATTAGAGTTGCGTTTGATTTTGAAGATTCATTTTCAAGCTATAATGTTTTGATCTTGTGGAGGAGGAACCAAAGACCAGGTACCCTGCTTTGGGGTGCTATAAACTCTTCAATCATGGAATTATGCCACGTGGGGATTGTAGAGCTTTGTGAACAGTTTTGGGTTTAATCTCAGTTCTATTAGTAGTAGTAAGAAGACATACTAGAGTTGTGGATTTGTGGATTCTAGCTTTCGACCTTGTGACCATATGATGAGTGTTTAAAATAGATTTTGAAGGAGAAGGTAGAATTGGAATGGTTAAAGAAATGGCAGGTGGTGATAGAGAAGTGGAAGTGGAGGAATTAGACAAAATATGATGAGAAGAAGCTGATTGAGATGAAGAGGAAGTGGTGGTGGAATGTGTAGGCAAGGGTAATAAGGCAACATTGGATTTTAGTGTAGGGGAAGGAGTCCAGAAGAATTGATGAAGAAGTTGAAGTGTTGGAGGCATAGATGGATGCAAGATATGAGATTGAGGTTGACTATAGGAAAAAACTAATTCATAAAAGATTACAAGCCGAGACAAGAAAACTTTATCAGAAATGGGATCGTAGCAGTGATATCCTTTGACATAGGGATGATATCCTAGAAAAATGCAAGGAGATGATCTGGGTTGTAACTTGTTATGAGTATATGGCCTAAGCCAAAGAAAGCAATGACACCTAAAGACTTTAAAAAAAGGAGTAATCTGGGCATTGTTTGTAGAGAACTTCAGATGGAGAAACATTATGAAGTTTAAGGCTAGGAAGTAGATTAATCAAAAAAGTAGCAATACATAAAGCATCCATCCAAAATTGTAGTGGGAGAGATGACTAATGAAGAAGTGTAATGATTGTCTCAATTAAGTGGTGATGTTTTTGCTCAACTAGTCCATTCTGAGCTAGTGTGTAAGGGCAACTAAACTCATGTTTAATGCCATGAGTTTAGAAGAAGTTTTTGAAATTACTATTTATATATTCACCCCCTCCATCAATTTTTAATGTCTTAATGAAGGTATTGAATTGCTTTTCAACAAAAGTTTCAAATTCAAGAAACTTTGTAAAAACTTCACTCTTCTAGTGAAGAAGATAAAGCCACACAAATCTACTAAAATCATCTACAAAGAGAACATAGTACTTGTATCAAGAAGTAGAGGGCTTAAATGGCCCTCATACATCATTGTGAATGAGAACTAAGGGCATATTTATAGTAGTATTTGAAGTACTAAAAGGAAGTTTATGAGATTTAGCTACATAACAATTAGTGCACAAATCGGTTGACTTGCTACCACTAGACAAAGGGATTCGAGAAGCAAGCTTAGCAAATTTCTGGTGTGAAGGATGGCCCAGTCTTTTGTGCCAAATCATAATGGAGACCTGAGCAGTGTAGCAAGCTATCTTAGGAGCTTTATTTGTTCCTACTTTATTCTAGATGTGTGAAAGTTGATATAATCCTCGAATGTAATTGCTCTTAAGAAGAACTTGTTTGGTTCTCTTTTCCTGAATTATGAATGTGTCAGCATAAAAAATAACAAGACAATTGTTGTCAGATGCTAATTGACGAACATAGATGAGATTATAAGATTTTTTTTTGGGTAATTAATTATAAGATATTCCTGGAACATGATGTACTCGATTGAGGTTAAAGTTGTATAGATGAGTATATAAAGCACTCTGACCTATGTTTTGAATGGGCAGGTTTGTTCCATCTCCAATTGTGACCTTGTCATTGCCATAATATGGTTCATAAAGATGAAGATTTGCCAAGTCATTTGTCACATGGTGAGTAGCAGCTGAGTCTATGTACTATTGATCTTGAGGAGATCCATCAGAAGCTAAATAGGCCGTGGGTGAGAACTGTGATTTTATATTCCCTTTGAAACTCAAATTAGAGGGCATTTGATATTCGAGATTCAGTTGATGCCAGCAATTTATGGTTGTATGATACATCTTACTACAATTTTGGCACACAGGAGCATGGGATTGTGTAGAATTATTTTTCCTACTCTGTCCTTTGTTTTCTCGTCCTTTGTTTTGAGAGAAATTAAATCTACCTCTTCCTTATTACTCACTAGATCTTCCTCCTCTTCCTCGATAGAAATTTCTGTCTCGATAAGAATTTTTATTTTCAAACTGTGATGAGGAATTTCTGGTGGTTGAGAAAGCTATTGTGACATCAGTTAAAGAGTTTATTTTGGACTCAATATGAATTGCTTCAGAACACAGAAGAGACAAAAGATCCTCCATTATCATATTCTCGGATGTGGTTATAATACTTCTCTTGAACGCATCATATTCATTCGATAATCCATTCAAAGTAAGAAATACTACATCTTCATCGGTGACAAGTGATCTAGCAAGTGCAAGGTGATCTGCTATTTCTTTGATTTGTTGCAAATAGACCTCTACTGTCTGAGACTTTTTGGATATTGCATTTAACTTGCATTATAATTGATGTACATGAGAGCGAGAGAGAGAAATAAATTGCTCCTCCAAAAATTCCGTATCTCAGCACTACTTTTTCAATGAAGGACTATAGGATATGCATATGAAATTGTAGCTGTAATACAACTCCAATTTACACGATCTGGGTTTAAGTCTTCTTTATTCTCAAAATCAAAGATTGTTGCAGATGGACAAATGGAAGATCGTTCTACAAAGCTCAACAGATTCAAAGCTTGAAGTATATTCTGGAATTGATTCCTTCATATGATGTAATTCATCGAGTCTAACTTGATTGTTACAAAGGAAATGAGATTTGAGATTAATACTGGGAGTTTGAGTGGAATGAGATTATTTAGGGAAGAGGAAGAATATGTCATTATTAGGTTAACTTGCTCGCAGGGTCTATTGAAGTTCTGATACCATGTTGAAATATCATACGAAAAGAGAGAGAGAGAAAAGAGAGAAAGAAAGAAATCTAAAAAATGAAATTCTACTCACTTCATTTTCTCAGTTTACATAGTTGTACCTTATATGTATACTTCTCAATCCTAACTAGCTGACTAACTGTTTAGCTAACTAATTAACTGATACTTGAGCCGCAGCCTTCTCCTTTCAGTTCCACAGGTTCAATAGGTCTCCTTATAGTTGGTAAAGATTATCATTTAATTACTACAGTTAATTAAACTACATCATTTTAGGTTCAATTGTCTGGAAGAACCGACATAACCACAATCAACAAGTACATACCAAGTCTACCGACCGATGCTTAGCCCTTCTTCAATCACAGTAATGATCTCATAGTCGAATTAATTATCCAACAGTGTCATCAAAGGGGCAAGGACATGGGTATCACCACATCGGATCATCGAATCTTAGGTTAAGGTCTAATGTGTGATCAACGAATTCACCACCATCACACGGTACCATGATGTTCCCATACATTATATTCACGTTCACATTGCTCCCATACATCATATTCCCATACGTACGCATATAATAGTATGCGACTCAAGACATGAGACTGCTCAGGACAAGGCATGGCTCAGAGACGTCCATGGACCAAAACAATTTAAATTTACTAAGAAACCTGGGATTCTCGTAGCCCAAATCCCATGAATGCGAACATGTAATTTCATGATGCAAACATTATTTTGTCAATTTGATGAGAATTCCTGTGCAGAGAATGAGATTTAGCCTATGCAAACTTAATTCCTTGAGTAAATCATGATTCATATACTTAATTTTTTCTTTTTTCATGTAAATAGGTTAAATAATACAACTACAGACCCTAACATGTTAACATACAACACATAATCATATCAACTTCAACAATATGATTTAACAACTAAATACACACAACAAATACCATAGCATGGGATAAATATGGCAATAAACACATTAAAGGTCAACTTAGGATTTCAAAACACTAATAAATACTACATAATCAACAAGTTCGACCCTCGTAATTAGGGGTTTAAAACTAGCAAAACTTCATTAAAAATTCTAAAAATTTGTAGATACCTATTTTAAAATGTCCTCTACAACTTTTATGAAAAACAATTTCTTGATTTTTCCTCTAAAGTCAAGTTTTTGATGAAAAAAGAATGTCGACAGGTTTAGTCTGTCTTAAAACAGAAGACAAATTTTGTCATCGAGATTTAAAAATCCAAACAGTACTTTTGTCCACATTTAAAATTTTTGGTGATTTTTATAGAAATATATATCGATGTTAGAAAACTCTGAGACTTGACTTTACTAAAAAATACTTAGTGGTTTGGGAGAAAACAATTTCTAATCATAGAGTGTCCAGATTTGACACATTTGGAGAAAAATAGCACAACTTCTTATATACTTGAATTTTTTGAGTGATTCTAGTAGAGTTGAAAAGATAAGACCAAAATCTAAATTTTCTCACTTGCTTCATCGAAAAAATCAAATTTCTACAAGAAATCGCACAATTTTAAATTTCAAGGTTCAAAACCATGTTTTGGTCATTTCGGGATAAGAATTTTAAAAATATGAAAAACTTATAATTAGGTTCCACAAGAATTCGTGCATGCAAAACATGATTTCAAATAGCGGTAGCAGTCGCCGTAACGATAACGGTAGCGATGACACGGTTCCAGAGCGTAACGGTCGTAACGTAACGGTAGCGGTTACTGGAGCCGTGAATTTTTTTTAATTTTGCACATATCAACGAAAATGAACTGATATGTATGTTTTTTTTCTAAAACTATATTTATTGGAGTTTAAAATATTTTTTTGATGTATTTTGTTTATTTTTGAGACATTATTTAATATTTTTCTTAAATTTTATGCTAGCAAATCTAGTTTTACTGAACAATTTTAATTATTTTTCTAAAATAATTCATGAATTTATGTCAATATGTATTATAAATTCATAAATTCATAATATTCAACTTAAATGTCATTTAATTTCTTTAAAAGTTATGAAGATGAAG
>JAOTRH010174173.1:0-12275 GCA_034768845.1 Heliamphora exappendiculata | reverse complement strand
ACTAAAGATATGTTGAATTCAAAGTTTGACATGAAGGATATGGGTCTCGCTAATGTGATTCTGGGTGTACAGATCACTAGAACATTGGACGGCCTTACATTATCTCAAACTCATTATGTTGATAAGATTCTGAGGAAGTTCAACAATTCCGACACTAAAGTCGCCAGGATCCTGGTGGACATGAATATCCATTTATCCAAGAATGGCGGGAGAGTGTCTCTCGATTGGAATATTCTCAGGTCATCCGGAATTTAATGTACTTGATGAGTTGTACAAGGCCAGACATAGCTTACTCAGTAAGTAGATTGAGCCGATACACGAGTAATCTAGGACATGATCACTGGAGAGCGATAGTTAGATTGCTACGCTATTTGAGATATACTCGTGATCTGGGACTGCATTACGCCAGATATCCGACAGTATTAGAAGGGTACTGTGATACAAATTGGATATCTGACACAAAAGACTCAAAATCTACAAGTAGATATGTATTTCTACTTAGTGGTGCAGCGGTATTTTAGAAATCTTCTAAACAGGCGTGTATAGCACATTTTACGATGGAATCTGAATTCATTGCTTTAGATAAAGCAACTGAAGAAGCCAAATGGCTACGAAAATTTTTAAAAGATGTCCCAAGATGGCCTAGACCTGTGCCAGCTATTTGTATCTATTGCGATAGTCAATCGGCAATAGGTAGGACACAGAGTTATATGTATAATGGTAAGTCTAGACATATACGTCGTAGACATAATACCATTAGAAAACTACTCTCAAGTGGGATTGTCACTGTTGACTATGTAAAGTCAAAGGACAATATTACAGATTCGCTAACCAAAGGGTTAACCAAAGAGTTAGTTGAAAGAGCATCGATGGGAATGGGATTAAAGCATGTGACATAAAAAGATATCGTGAAAGAAAATCCAACCTAGCTAATTGGAGATCCTAAGATCTAGATTCAATGGGACAACCTAATTATGTATACCTCGGATAATCACCATGGAATTTGAGAACTCTTATCTATTCCTATGATGCAGCGGTGATTTAAGGTTAAGCATTAGCTTTTAATGACTTTTACTGGTGAACCAGGCTGGTATAGAGAAATATCATTGAATAAAAGTCATCTATGTGAGTATGAAGTGGGGCCGCTTCTTTGAGAATTTGATAAGGCAAAATTCTCGAGAAAATACTTACAGAACCAGGAAGTGTGTTTCATGGCCAAAACGAACACAACCGTGAGAACGAAAACTTCGTTGTGGAAGTCGTTGTGTGAAGTCTATTGTCTCGGTTTACTGCTAAGGCGACACAGTTCAAGGCGGTATCGCCCACTTATTTGCTGGTAAATCCGATAGGTTCTCACAAGGGAAGGTTCAAGGCTAACACCGCTACCTATCCTATGCAGGAACTTTCAGTTGTCTATCTCTCTTGCATTCAGTTTTGTAATATGGGTTTGTACTCCCACCAATTTCATTCATGGGGGGGATTGTTAGAATTTTGTGAATTCAATTGGCCATTGAATTCCAAAATTTAATAGCAGAATTCAATTGCAATTGAATTGGCCATTCAATTGGCAATTGAATTCTGGAAATCAATCCCATTCATTGGCTATTGATTCTTTTGTAACCCCTTCATGAAAGAAAGCATATATAATGCCAGGCTTTTCTGGTTTTCTGGGCAGAAAAGAAAAGACAGAGGTAAGGTGAAGAGGTGAGATACAAGAATACATATTCTGGTTGTAAGTTCTGTGAGAAAGAGAGAAAGACAGATGAGGTACGTTCGTAGCCAATCCTTGGTGGTGTTCTAACGATCGTGTCAGCCGTTTTATCCTTGGAGAGTGACGCCGGTGGAAAACCTACAACACCCTCAGTAGGCGGTGAATCATTCTTAAGGAAACTGCGTTTGCAGGATTCGGTTTACATATTCTGTTCATATTAGTTTCTGCAATTTCGTTTCTGTAAATTCTGTTTATTGTAATTGTTAAAAATTAATAAAAATATATTTTCTAGATCACCGAGCATGTATATATTGTGGCGTTGTATTTCTCCCAACAATATATACAAGAAAAGAATACCATTTCAATTACTTGTAGATATTTCTAATCGTATTACAACCACTTGAGTGGTTAGATATTAATATGTCTTATCCTAATTCAACAACTTATGTGGTTATGCATTAATATCTTTTTAGCATTCTCCCTTGTATAACCACGTACTAAGAATATGCTTTGTTAAAATTTTACCAACAAAAATCCTATGGGATAAAAGTTTTGGTAAAGAAAAAATATTACAATATTCTAGTGTCTAATATAATAGTGAATGATCTTTTCAGGTTGTTCATTTAAACCTTTCTAAGGAAAACCCCAATAAAAAAATATTAGACGAAGAAAAAATAGTACAATCTGTAACTTTGCTTCAAGCAAGTGTCTCCTCTTCAATTTCGCATGGCAAGTTCTTGAGTTAATGCATTCCAATTTTCTGTACTAATTTATTAAATGTTGCAGTTGGTAATGCATTTGTAAATAAATTTGTCAGGTTGTCACTTGACCATATCTGTTGAACACCAGTATCACCACTCTTCTGAAGCTCATGTGTATAAAAGCTCACATGATGTATAAAAGCTCATATGTTGAAGACCATATGCTTAGTTCGGTCACCTTTAATATAGTCCACTTTAAGCTATGTAAGCTTGATGTATTATCTTCGTACAATATTATTGGAGTGGTGTTAATAGAGAAAAGCTCACATTTTTGCCGAACATGTTAAATCATTTTTCGCAACCAAATACTTGTTTCATAAAGTACCAATATCTCATAGTAATTTGACGAAATTATTGTTAATATTTTCTTTATCGATTGTCGTGATATGTTGCATCACCATAAGTAAAATACATACCCAATTTGTGATTGAGTTTTATGTGGATCAAAAAGATAGCCAGCACTGTAAATTCAATTAGTTGTTGTTCTGATCCATTCAAATATAACAAACATGGATCTATTTTCATTGAAGATATCGTAATATGTGTTTGATTACATTCCAATGTCTTCGAGTTGGTGTAGAACCATATCTTGCTAATAAGTTGACAGAGAACGCTATATCAAATCTTGTGCAATTTGCAAGATACATAATGGCACCAATTGCACTTAGATATGGTACTTCAGGACCAAAAAGTGTTTTACCATCTTCTTAAGGAAGAAATGGATCCTTTTTTATATCAACCGATCGAATAACCATGGAGTAGTCAATAGATAAGGTTTATTCATAGAAAATTATTTCAAAACTTTTCTTGTATGTTGACTAATGTATAAAGATCCCTATTGATAGATGCTCAATGTGCATACCCAAACAAAATTTTATTTAACCAAGACTTTTCATCTCAAACTTATTTTTTAAACATTCGACAACTAGTCTAAGCTCTTCTAGAGACTTCATTAAACTCAAATTATCTACATATACTCCGATAATAGCAAAACTAGATTTTGACCTCTTAATGAAGATGCGTGGACAAATTCGATTATTGTCATATCCTTCTTTAATCAAATATTCACTGAGTCAATTGTACCGCATACGCCAAGATTTCTTTAATCCATATAACGATCGTTGCAACTTGATTGAATAAACATTTCTAGGTTTTGAATTGCATATTTCAGGCATCTGATATCCTTCAGAAATCTTCATGTAGATATCAGTATCAAGCGATCCATATAAATAATTGGTAACCACATCCATAAGATGCATATCCAAACTTTTTATAATTACCAAGAAAATAAAATCTGAATGTGATTGTATTCATAACAGTTGCATATGTTTCCTCATAATTAATACCAGGTATCTGCGAAATACCATGTGCAACCACTCGTGTTTTGTATCGTACAATTTCATGTTTTTCATTGTGTTTTCATATAAATAATCATTTATATCCAATCGGTTATATCTCTTCAAGGATTTAGACTATAGGTCCAAATAATTTATGTTTGCTAGAGCGTTTGGCTCAGCCTGAATTGTTTCTTTACACAATGGCCAATCATTTCTATATTGACATTCTTCGATGGTTTATGGCTCATTTTTATCATTACTTCTGGTAATGTCAAGTGAAATCTTGAATGGGACTAAATTGTTAGCAATAATTTTATTTCTATCTCATACTTCTCTTGTACTTATGTAATGTATTAAGATCTCATTATTTTCAAGTATCTATTCCTCTTCAGGGGAAAATTCATCAGAAATTTTCTCTTTAAGAGGTTCCACTTCTTAGGTTATTTGTTTTGAAAATCTAGCCTCTTTAGAGGCAATTATCTTTATAAGTTCAACTTCTTCAAAAGTACCAACTTTCTTGTCTTGGATTTTTCTATTTTAAAAAAATTTACCTTTTGCGCCGATAGGCCTCTCAGCTTCTAGCATGCCATAGATTCATTTGTTATTGTGTCACTCGATTGTCATACAATGATATTAGTTTTTGCAAAAAAGTGTTAACAACTGGTGAATGATATTTGTTATGCGTTTTGTGTCGGTAAATACATTTGTAATTGATTTACAATACTTAGTAAATGAATAATTCTTTAAGCTTCTAGTTCATATTGATTAGTACGATGATCAAGATGAGATAACATCGAAGTGTTTCAAGTGATTTCACATCGAGCTTCAGGTTGTGACTTTTCTCTCCCTAATAATAGAAAGACTGACTCATCAAATTGACAATCCTCAAAACGTGCTTTAAAGATATCACAAATTAGGGTTCCTAAATACTTAATGATGGACAAGGAACCAAAACCCACATAAACTCTAAGTTGGCATTATGGACCCATTTTGGTGCGCTAAAGAGGTGCAATAGGAACATAGACAATGCAACCAAAAACTTTTATGTGCTTAATGTTTGGTTCTTAATCAAGTACAAGCTATAATAGTGAGTACTTATGATATGCAGTTGGTAGTTGAAACAAATAATTTTGTCCTCATAAATAAAGAATGGGCAATTAACTGAAGTTTTTTAATAAAACATTTAGGTAAACCATTTTGGGTTTGAGTGTGTGCAACATGATACTCGACATCAATTCCAATAGATATGCAATAATTATAAAATGTTAGTGATGTAAATTCTATAACATTATCTAGATGAATTATCTTAATTGAATAATATAGTAATTATATATGCTCGTAATCTAATTATTTAAGTAAGCAATCTAGCAAATGCAACATTTTAAGTAACAAACAAACATGTGACCGGTTAATTGATACATTTATTAGAACCATAAATTAACGAAAGGGTCCACATAGAGAATGTATAGGACCACAAATATCCCCTTAAATTCTTTGTAAAAACAAGTTTTTACTAAAAACTCTTTTGTTTAGTCCATTACTTAATCCAATTCTATCTAGACAAATCAAACAAGTTTTTGTTTAGTCTATTACTTAATCCAATGCAAATTGAACATGTAAAAACTAATTCGACTTTATTACTAGTCCTACCTCATTCATAAATTTTATCCTAACATTCCATCTTTATTATCAATGAAAAACACAATGAGGTGGAGATTAATCTTAGATGGGGTGAATAGGTTAATCTACGGTAAGTTAAAAATTATACAAAAATAAAAGATTCAAACATCCGTGAGAGATGACATAAAATATTACGTGGAAACCCTTGGGTTTAACTCCAGGATAAAAACCACGACACCAACTCATAAAACTTTTTACTATGAATCAAAAGGGTACAAGAAAGAAGAATAAATAAATTACACCCGTTACCCAAATTGTAACCTAACTTCTTTTCTAGAACTAGTTCCCCGAGCTCCTTGATTCCACAAATTTCGAATTCTTCAACTTCTCGATCTTTGTAACCCAACGGCTCCGACTTGATCCAAGCAAGTGCATGAGAAGATGTATGAAATGGATGATGAGATGATGTATGTGAAAAAACTACACAATCTAGGTTGTGATTACACTCCAATAGGTTAGGAATGCACTTAGATTACTACCAAAGAGTATATAAGATGATGATCAATAAGCAAAAAACTGTGTCTAGGAAAAAAACTTTATATACTACTAGGGTTTCTGCCGAGGAATAAGCAAAAAACTGTCTATGTGCTTGAGCGCCTAGTAAGCACGTACTAGTACTTGGGCGCTCGAGCGTGCTGCAGGCGCTTAGTGAGCGCCATAAAGACCTAAACTTAAGAAGCGCTTAAGCGCCTTTCAAATGTTGGTTGAAGAGCTTGAGCGGACAAAGGGTGCTTGGCGAACACCCTACATTAGAGGGACAAGAAGGTTCCTTCTTAGAGGCTGGCGCTTAAACGCCTCTCAGGCACCTTGCGAGAATATACCTAAGAGGCCAGCACACAAGCGCCTAAGGAGCGCTTTACGAGCGCTATACACTATAAAAAACAAAGAGACCTATGGTATGCTAGCGCTTGAGCTCTTTAAGAGCGGCTAACAAGCGCTCACTACTGAAGAGTCAAAGTGACGCTTAGAAAACACAACACTCGAGCGCTTAATTTAAAAGTGCCAGCGCCTAGCGAGTAGTATCTATTGGGAAAACTAAACGGACTCCAAGGGAGAATGGCGCTCACGTGCCTATCTAGAATTCCATGAGCGCCAGATACTGAAAAAAGAGGTTGGTCTTTGAAAACCCAACGTTCGAGCGCTCTGTGAGTGCCTAACGAGCGCTTGCCACTGAAAACTAAGCACTCAAGCACTTAGTGAGTGCTTGACGAGCACTGCTTAGTGGAACCAAGCGCTCGAGCGCTCAAAGAGCACTAACTACTAGTTGGGCTTAACACATGTGAAAAGATGTAGATATGTATGCAAGATGAGACACAAACGGCTACCCAACCCAAACGAAAAAATACAGACTCAATTTATAGACTTCAGCAATTTTGTTAAACACTCATAAATTGCTAATTACATTAACAATCAATTCCTCCCAATTATCACTAGTTATCAAACGAGGCCTAAAATTATTTTTTTTTTGGAAAAAAAGCCCCACTTAAAAGTAGTTGCCAAACAAAGAAATTGTAAATTTAAATACATAAAAGAGCTAAGAAAATATATAAAATAAATATTAAAAAATCTATTTATTTTAGGGGTTTCTAACTCTAAAGAAAACCAGTGGATTGTTGCTATGCATTTTTATTTCTTGACAAAAATTCTATTTTTCTCAAATCGAGTGTGGTGTGTGTTGGTGTCTGCCCCATTTGGGATGGCATAATTTAAGAAACAAAAATTAAAAAAAGAAAAAAAAACACAATAAAAGTTTAGAATTTCTTTTCTTTCAAAATTCTAATCAAATGTGGAAATAGCCACTTTCTAAAGAGAAACAAATAGAGAAGGGAGAGAGAAAAGAGAATACAAGGAGAAATACGAGAGATGGTTAATTTGTAGAGAGATAGAGAGGAGCGGAGAGATACTACATGACCCATTTTATTTGGTGCACGATTGTTAAAGGGTTAATTTTGGTATTCTAAGATTAATGGGACCTATATCACCAATTTTTTTGAATGGGACTAATTAAGTAAGTTAATAAAACGGGACCTACGCCAAGAAGACCCAAAAACCAATTCTCCAAAATTAAGAGCAATTAGAAGCGGCAGATCTTGATTGCGTAACTGTGAAAAATCAACCCACTTTTGTGCATAGATTGGATGGTAAACGAAGTCTGATTATTGTGAAATTTCAGAAGCATTCTCTCGGCACTTAATTCTTGTTATCCAATGATATCGATTATTAACCAGCGATATCTAAACCAAGCTTTAATTATTTATTTAGAATTTATCTTATGGTAAATAATATTAAATATTGTTGCTAGTAGGGAATATTATTCTTGATGTTGTCATCCTTTGGGTACGTGTAGAAATAAGCTATGTATACTTATTGTTTTGTCATAGAGAAGATTTGGAATCGGGTTTCGGCCCCTTGGTTTTTTTTTTCTTAGGATTTTTTTTCACGTAAAAGTCGGTGTCTTGCAATTTTTTATTACTATTTTTATATTGTTATTGTTGATATAATTTAATAAAGTACAAAAATGAAGAAAAAATATAAATTCCAATACAAGCTACTTAATTATTTTTTCTCAATATTGGTATTAGAGCTCGGTTCACATACAATCCGAGTATATTCAGTTTTTGTGTTTGATTAGAATGGAGGAATTATCTGGTGTTATGATTAAATTGAATTAATCGAACTACTTGATATGAAAATCACAGAAGAAAGATGCCTTTTATATTAACAACTTATACATGCCGATTGAAGGTGATAGCAAGAAGTCAAAAAAAACTACTACCGTGAAGAATAGAAGGTTATGAACAAAAAAACAATAACTCAAGTCCATGCTTGGGGGGATTAGAGTATATTTTTACCATGTAACTCAAGAAATCAACACTCATGTATTATGAAAGAAGCTAGAGTCAATGTACGAGAGGATGACTACTCAGAATAAAATATCCATGGTTAAACGATTGGTGATTCTGAAATACATAGATAGTTGAAGTGTAGATGAGCACATGAGTGATTTTCAGTAGTAAATCAATTAGTAGACTACCCTGAAGATGGTTTTGGATGATGATCTGCAAGACCTACTTCTATTGAGTTCTTTGCCAGATAGTTGAAAAACACTAGTTGTGACAATTAGTAATTCAACACCAAATGGCAAAGTCACCATTTATATAGTGAATGACAACATGTTCAATGAGGAAGCAAGACAGAAAGAGCAGGGGATCATAGCAGAGTCACATGCCTTGGTCACAGACAAAAAGGGGAGGAGTACAAACAAAAGATCCTCCAACGGAAATAGGTCAATAAGTAATTCAAGAGGAAAATCTCAATTTACGAAGGAAATTGAATGCTATTATTGTGGAAAAACATGACACATGAAAAATGAATGTAGAAAACTAAAAAAGGATAAAAAAAAAACAATGCAAGTCTGATGGCAAAAAAGAGCAGGAGGACATAATTAACACAACTTCAAACAAAGGGGAGGTCGTCATTGTTTGTGATGACGGGTTCATTGGGATCACTAGACACGACTCTAGTTGGGTGATTGATTCTGGTGCCTCCTTCCATGTCATCGCACATAAGGAATACTTCATAACTTATACACCCAATGATTTTGGTCACGTCAGAATGGATAATGAAAGTATATCCCCGATATAGTGGGAATAGAAAATGTCAGTCTAGAAACCACTATAAGTTGTAGATTGGTACTTAAGGATGCCATACACGTGCTAGATATTATTTTTAATCTTATATCCATCGGTCAATTGGATGATGAATGTGATACCCCATTTCACATCGATGGCAAATTGAAATTAAGTTTGACATATAATGAAACTTGTGAGTTATTACTAATAACTTGGGTTTATGTTTTTAGGCCACGTTATTAGGCTCTTTATTCAAGTTATTAGGCTAGTAGTCCACTTGGGTCGTTACAAATGGTACTAGAGCCAACCCTACTTTCCATGTAGGGTTTCGTGGTTGTGTGGATAAAGGAGTAGAGACTCTAGAGAGGGATAAAGGCCCCAAGATTCTATACCTTGTGCATGCTTATGGGTTACTCTATGTTCGCTAATGGGCTAGTATCCATATCTCAACTAGGAAAAAAACTTGGGCTACGTGACGAGAATGTCGCGTATTAGAGTGGGGGATATTGTGATACTCCATCCTACATTGGTGGGAGATTAAAATTAAGTCTGGTGTATAAAAGAATTTGTGGGCTACTACTAACAACTTGATCTTAAGCTTTTGGGTCACATTATTAGGCTCTTTATTCCAATTATTAGGCCAGTGGTCCACTTAGATCATTACAATGAAGGCTACAAAAACCACATCGGGGATGGGAAGAAGAAACTCTACAAGGGTTCCCTAAATGTTACACGGGCAAAAAGATAACCAGTCTCTACATCTTGAAGGCAAAGTTTAGCAAAAGAGTGATCAGCACAGTTGAACAGGGCGCCACCACCAATCTATGACACATGCGGTTCGGACATATGAGTGAGAAGGGCATGCAAGTTCTAATCAGGAGAGAGCTTTTACCTAATGTAAAGGGTACTTATTTTAAAATTTTCATACACTGTTTAGTTGAAAAACAACATAGAATCCCATATAATAGAATCCATGCATATAGTAAATTAAATATCCTAGACTTAGTATATTCTGATGTTTGTGGTCCTATGATTATTACTACTTTGGACAGTGCTAGATATTTTGTGACATTTATTGAAGACCACTTATGGAAGGTTTGTACATACTGTCATGCCCCAAAATTCGGGTCACGCAAAATGCTCACGAACAACCGTTTTGGGATACCACGATCCATTAAAACCACCTGAACTCAAACGTGTCAAAAATCGTAACACCCAAATGAAAGCTAAGACCTTTGGAAAAATGACATATTGTAGACACCCCAATTTGACCCCGCCTAATCTTAGGCGAATCCGATGATGAAAACAAGTGAATTAGTGCCTCTGTACGATCCTTGGAAAGTGATCTAAGCTCGGTATTTGAACTCAGAACCTTCAAACCAGTGAAATTTTTTCAAACCATCGAAACTTGCTGCCCAAGTAAGGCGACCGCCAACTTGCATTGTGGCGCATGTCATAGAACTTTGTGGAAACCCTAGCCAAAAGTGGCGAAGGGGACCGCCATCTTGCATTGTGGCGACCTCCATAGAACTTTGTGTAACCTTCCAAAAACATGGCGACCGCCAACTTGCATTGTGGCGACCGCCAACTCCAAATGGCCTAACGTGTCCCAAAACGTGGCAACACCTCATTGGTTGACGATTTCGATAAATACCATACCCAAGCGTACGTTTTCAGTATGAATTTTGAGTGAGAGAGACTCTGTCGATATACCGAGCGATTCAGAGCCTTGATGCCGAAACCCTGCCGATATACCGAGTCCCGAATCTCCAATACCTACATTGAAGTCTACATTGCTTGGATCACCACCCGAGGATTGGACAATTGGAGCTCATTCTACTGGCTTGAGGATTCCCCGGCAACCTAGGTACCGCGTTTAGATCCCCGGCCCTACTAGCTCCACTTTCTACCCCTTTGGAGTGGTCGGGTTTAATTTGGTCAATTCATTTTAATTACGTTCTCGCATCACTTATGTAGTTGTTATATTCTTACGTTTCTTTAAATTCTAGTTTTAGTTTACTTAACCTACTCGTTTCATTTACTTACCTTCATTATTAAGCTTATTACTAGTTGTTAAATCATTAAATAGTGCTAATATTTGTTTTGACAATTACAACTTATCAATATTGTTAATTGTCATAATTTAAGCACTTACATAATAAATGGTTATAATAGTCAATATTATACTCATTTAATTTAAAAGTCTCATTTTTTTTCATTTTCTTTCTTTTATGTTAATTCAACGTTCTAGCACTTTGTTTCTTTTCTTTAGTGTTCTAGCATTTATTTGTTTTTTGTTTAATCTAGATTCTTATTTCCATAGCATTCTATTTCATTTTCTTGTAATGTAGTTTATTGTTAATATTTTATTTCTTTTTTTTTAGTTTAATGTTCCATTTCTAGTTAGTACATTTCATTTTCATTTTCATTTTCTTTATTTTCTTTTTAAGTATTAGTTTAATATTCTAGTAGTCGTTCTATATTTTCTCTTTTTAATGTAATTCATTTTTCTAGTTTTTTTTATCAACTTTACTTTTTTTTTTATAACGTTCCATCTCTTTTCCTTTAAATGCTAATATTCCATTTCCTTTTCTTTCTTTTTTTAATGTTAATTTAAAGTTCCTTCACTAGTATTAATTTAATTTTCTTTTGTTAGCTTTTTATTTTTTATTTTTTTTATTTTTCTTTTAACAATAGTATAATTTTTCTTTCTAGTATTTTATTTTCTTTTTATTATGAACTTCATTTCCATAAAATGTTCCATTTTCTTTTTCTATAACTTTGTTTTCTTTTTCTAGTTTTTATCTTATCCTCTTTTTCTTTTCTTTTCTTTTATTAAACCTAAAAAATCACAAAAGGTTTTTAAGTTAATTTTCACTTTTAAATAGCATGATAATTTTCTTTTCTCATAATAGTTGAAACTCAATTATCTTTTTATGTCACTTCTTTCTTTTACTTTCTCTTCTTTTCCTTTTATTCTCTTTTTATAAATATAAAATGTTAATAATCAATTTTTTTTTTATTTTTCAAAACTTTCATTTGTTAATTTAATTTTTCTTCTATAGTATTTCTTTTCCTTTTTCTTTTATTAACTACAAAAAGCACAAAATCATAAAAATATCTTTTAATTTTCTTTTAATAATTTCTTTTGTAT
>JAOTRH010174162.1:0-12276 GCA_034768845.1 Heliamphora exappendiculata | reverse complement strand
GAGACTCTGTCTCTTCCTCTTCCTCTGAGAGAAGAATGTACATGCCCTTTCATTATGGAGGGTTTTTCCCTGGAAATTAATAGCCACTCATGGCTGTTGATTTTCAGGCTTCAATTGCAATTGAATGGCCAATTCAATTATAATTGATCCATCTATTGAAATCTAAATTTTAATGGCCAATGAAATTCACAGATTTCAACAAAATAAAATGTACGTAACTATGAAAATTTTCTTTGAATAAATTCAATTTTTCTCATTGATTATTATTGAAAGAATGGAAATTTTTATTTGAATATACATTAACTATTAAATTTCTCAGTTCTTTGTACTTTCGGTGATAAAAAAAAACGTAGTCTACTAATAAAAAGTGGTTTTAAAAATGCATAAACGATTATCCAATAATGTTTTCAAACTAGATTCTCACGTGGGTTTTAGAAATCCGTTAGTTAAGGAATTAAATTGGCTATTCTAAAAAAAAAGTCAGCTTCCAATATAAATATACATATGCATGTTATTTATCGTATAAGGACTTATTAGTCATATTATTAAAAAATATTATATAAAAAATAATACCTTATCTTAAAAATACTTAGCAATATGACTAATTCTTCTATAACTCTTATAAAAACGACTAATAATTAATTAATCTTAAAAAATTAACAAAATGTAAAAAGAGACGATAATAATATCAAGCAAGTCATTAATTGAATAATTTTACCACATTAGTTTTAAAATCAATAGATTTAAAACCAATAAATATATAGTTGATGTGTATTTGTATATTTTAAAAACTCAATAATATAAAAAACTTGAATTTGTAATTTCAAAATCAAAGAATTAATAACACTTTGTTTGGGGTGTTTGGAATTGTTGAAATTAGTAATTTATAAATTATAACTTGTAGTAAAAGTTGTGAGTGCTTGGTAAATATTATAATTTATAATTAAAATAGAAAAAAAAATAATTAAACTATGAATATTAAAAAAAAATTATAATTTATACTTAAAATTAATAAAAAAAACAAATTAAACTAAAAAACTTGACCAAACAACCCATTATATAGTATAGTTACTAGAAGTTCAATTGACACAAATGTCCATTATTGGAAAAATAAACTTCACAAACTACTTTTCGAGTATCAATTAATGGGTCGCTTATAATAATAATAATATTATTATTATTATTATCATTATTATTATTATTGAAAATGTCCACGGAAAAAATCAAAGGGAAATGCTTGTACTTTGTTCTTTGGTGGAGGTAATGATAAATGATTATAAAAAGCAGAATATTTAAAAGGGGAATCATTGAAGAAAATTTATTAGGACTAGTTTTTTTTTTTTTTTTTAGGTTTTTTAATTTTTTGATTTTTTTTTTGTAAAAAAGTGGATGTAAAAAAATTTCTAAAAAACCTTCTAAAAAAGCCTGTTGATATAGTAAAATTAAATTTAAATATATTAAAATTATATAAGTTCATCTCTTTAAAAATCAGTAAATGAAGATATATCGTGAGGATGAAGTAATTTTATTACAAATTATGTTCTATTAATGAAACACCATTTGTTGTTGCAAAGTTATTATTTTTTCATTAAATATAATAAGAAGTTTTTTTTTGTGACTTATTAATTAATGTCTAAAAATTTTAAAAATTACAATATAATAAAAAATAATTTATTTTATTTGCTTTTCTATTGTGATTTGTCTCATTATTATTTACTTGTTTAAAAATATAAAATTTCTCATTATTTATTTGTACAAATGAAAAAATTATTATTTTTATTGTGAAAATAAAAAAATTTATTTGTATTTTTTGAAATTTTTTATAATTAATATAGATCTTATTTTATAGATCTCTACGAAAAGATTTTTAAAATAAAAATATTATTAAATATACAAATATATATTAAAAATTATATAATTTTAAAATTTAAAAATAAATCTAATTAAATAAATATGTTTTATATCTTTTTTTTAATTACATAAAGATTAAGTGATAGAACCTATTTTTATTAAAAATTAATAAATTAGTAGATGGTAAATTTATTTATTTTAAAAATAAATAAATAAATAAATTTATAGGCTTTCAAGAAAAAAAAAAGTGCAGAGGGCACGGAGCCCCAATCCCATTCAAATATGGAATCAAATATCTCGTTTACATCAAATGCTCAAAGACATTAATTAAACTAAATTGTATATGTTATGGTTGTCGTGAACTCCCTTTTCAAATCTTCTAACTTCGGTCTTGTTTGGGTAGAGATTTAAAACTGATTTATTGTCTTTTAATTTAAGCTTTAAAAAAAATTAATTTACTTTGAGAACTTAACTTATTATCTTTTTGCTTAAATAATTTTTAGCCTTTAAATCTTTTTGCTTCTTAAGTAAAATATCTTTATATATTTTGTAAAAATATCTAGAATTTATGTATACACAAATATTTTTTAAGAATAAAAATATATTTTAGAACATACTCATTAAAAACTATCAAATAAGATACATATTAAATATGAAATTATATTTTAAAAAGGCATTTCTTTTATAACGCCTTTAAGCTATTTTAAGCCTTATCTTATTATTATGTTACTTATTTGGCTTAAATTTACTTAATGCCAAATAGAATTTTAGCATTTAAGATACTTTAAATTTTACCAAATGAACTTACCATTTGTTTGGCTTAAAGTTAACAAAAATGAAAAGTTTGAGTTTAAATCGAGTTGTCAAACGATGCTTTAATTATTTGGGGAAAAAAAAACACGCCCAAAACTCACTTTTCAAAATCTTATCTATTTTTGTTTCTTTTTTATTTATTTATTTGACGATAGCTATTATCGGGCACTTACCAAAATGATCTCGTTTGACAATATAGCTTTAAATTAAGTTTTTTTTTGTTTAAATTTATTTTAAGTTAAATAAACAAAACATTCGACTGGTGAACTATAAAAGTATTTTTAAGCCAAAAGGCAATAAGTTAAAAAACTTGGATTAAAATGACTTTAAGACAAAAGAGTTTTAAGTCAGAAAATGTTATTATAATTTTTAAAAATTTATTTGTACATAATTTTATATTCAATATTAATTTTGTTTGATAGATTTTGACGAGTATATTTTAAAAATATAAAATTTTATAAAAAATGAATGTGTATAATAAAAGTTATGAGTTTCTAAAAAATTATAAAATTATTTTATGTTTTAAAAAGTAAAAAGATAAAAAAAAACTAAAACCTTTTAAATTTGCAAATAAAACTTTTTAAGTTGTTTAATTTTAAATAGAAAGACAAAAAAACTCAACTTTAAACTGGTTGACATGCGATGAAATTCCTAGATTTCTCCAAACAAGTTGTTCATCTTGCAAAGAGGAGTTTCCAAACGTGGAGTCCTCATTTGGCAATTCGGTTTTAAATTAAAATTCTCACTTTTCCGTTTAATGCCGAAAAATTATTTAAGCCTCATTTCTTAATTTTGACCTTTTGTCTTTTTGTTTATTGACTTTTAATATTTTAGTTATTTTGTTTTTTACATAAAATACTTATATATATATATATTTTAAAAAATATTATAATTTTTATTATACACATTCGATTTTATAAAAATTATATTTTTAATATCTACTCGTCGGAATCTATCAAATAACTCTATATTTAATATAAAATTATGTATAAATAAAATTAAAAAAAATATAACAATTTTTTTTTGGATTTAAAGTTTTTGTCGTTTTACCTTTTTAGTTTTTTGCTTGAAGTGACTTTAAGCTATTTTTTTGGACTTAATAACTTTTAGCTTAAAGTTATTCATTTGGTTCACCAAATAAAATTTTTATTTATTTAGCTTAAAATAATTTTAAGTAAAAAATTTAATTTAAAATTAAACTGCTAAACGAGATCTTATTAGCTATTCTGAGAATATTATTAGATATTATTTATATGATACTCTCGACAAACAAACACAAAGCATAATAAGGAGTTAACATTTGTTTTCTATCTACTTAACACGCAGAGTATTTTTTACTACATAATTTAATAAAAGTATCACATAATATTTTATATGGTGTTTCGAAATTATTAAATAAATATTTATTTTTTAAAAAAATTCATAATTGTGGATGACTTTGCATTTTCAATGCCCCAACTATTGAAATAATGACTATTTAAAGTAACAAGTACAAATACCATGTAGCTGGTAGTTTTGGCATTTATTAAAGTTATAATTAATCTTAGGACTAAATATCTACATTGTCAATGTGAAAATTATTAAATATGTTCGTGATTCGTTTGATAATTCAGACTGAATTAAATTGAATTAGTAGTGAGGTAAAATTAGTAATAAAATAAAATTAGTAATAAAGTATGATTAATTTTTTTGTGTTTGAATTGAGTAAGATTAAATAACGAATTAGATAATAATTTATCCTTATACTAAGTTAATTTATTTTAAAATTAACTTAAATAAATTAATAAATTAAATTTTATGTTATTGTAAAATTCTATATTATTTATTTTAATATTTTAATATTTTAACATTTTTTATTATTTTTAAAAAAATTTAAATTCACTTCTTATTTTAATTCTTCATAATTTCACTTTTTTTTCCCTCACTAATTATCTCCCATTTGGCGGACTATTAGTCTGGAGGCTTAACAAACGTAGTATTGGACTATATTCCTGACTAATAGTCCGAAAAGACTATTAGTCCGGCGAAACAAACATGGCCTCTGAGTATTATGTAGGCGATACCACGTAGTACTCCCAGTAAATAAATAATCGCAATCTAAACAACATAAGTCACTCTTTGTCTTTTAATTATCCAATAAAGGTGAGTCATTATGTTATTTCTGTTAAATTTGTCACTATCATATTAAATAGGAATACCACGTTGATTTGTCACATAATACTTTGGGACCACCGAATAATTACTCTGTCAATGTTGTCATTAATGACACAATAATTAAGCCTTGTTTGGGATAAAAATAGAGTATTTGACTTATTTTTGTGTTTTTTGTATCTTTTTAATTTTTTAATTTTTTTAATTTATCTCGATAAGAAGAGTAAAAAAAGTAATTTTTTATTAAAATAAAAAAATGCTATAAACAAAAATAGATGAGAAAAGTCCGGTTTACGCTATACTTTGACTTATTTTTGTCCTTTTTTATTTATTTTTATTTTTAGTCATTTTTTTTTGCCTTTTCATTTGGTCTCAACGAAATAATTCTGAAGAGTAAGAGTTTTTCATAAAATGATAACAAAACTCACTAAAGAAAAAGATAAGTAAAATAAAATAAGTTAATAAATTATTAATCCCAAACCTAATCTTAACACAAATTTGATATGTTGCTTCTTCTTTGTAGGTGTCATTTTAGGCCTTGTTTGGAACAATGGCTTATTTGTTTATTTTATGTTCTTATTTTTTATTTTCAGTGATTTTTCTATCTTTTGGTCATGTTTTTTTGTTTCCTCGGATTGGGACCGGCGATAAAGTAAGAAAATATTAATCAAAAGGGTTTTTTAAAAGAAAGTAAACCAATAAATTAAATTTATATTTGCTTATTTTAATCTTTACTAAACTTTAAAATTATTTGTTTGGTTTTTTTTTCTCTCGATTACTCTCATCTGATTGAGCCCAAAAGTTTCTTTTTTTAAAAAAAAAAGTGACTACGAGATGAAAAAAGAAGCCAATTTCTTCGCTTTTATTCCTTATTGGGCCCAAATCAAATGATTGAACAATTTAAAATTCACGCCAAAAGGGGGCAACCAATCAAGAATTGGTTGCAATTTCTAGTAGCAAACACTAGCCTAAGATGCTTATTGATGAAATTGTAATGTTGTGATATCATTTTATTATTATTATTTTTTTGATTGGGAGAGAGTTATTAGGTCTAAATATAATTTTTATGGACAATAAATCAAACAACATAGTAACCGGCAAAAATAAAATAACTTGAAGAACGAGCAAAGAAACTCTTACAAAAGAAAAAAAAAACTTTTACAAAGAAATGAGATCAAACTTCGACGTAAAAGAATACAAACTCCTATGACAGGAGGACCTATTATTACATAAAATAAAAAAATAGCTTCATATGCTAATGCTGCGCAATCTTTTTTAAAATAATTATTGCATCCACCTATTCTTTACAAGGTTGATATTTATTGACGAAGATGCTTATCTAGCGAGATTGTAATAACCCATTTACATTGATGGGAGATAAAAAATAAGTCTGATATGTAATGAAATTTGCGAATTACTACTAATAACTTGAGTTTAAGTATTTTTGGTTACGTTGTTAGACTCTTTATTCAAATTATTGAGCTAGTGGTCTACTTGGATTGTTCCAAATAGTATCAAGGCCAACTTTAGTTCTCATATAGGGTTTTGTGGCAATGCGGATAGAGGAATAGAGGCCTGAGAGAGGGATAGTTATATCTTGTGCATAATTATAGGCTGCTTTGTATCTGCTAATGGGCTGCTATCAACATCTCAACTAAAAAAAGAACTTGCGCCACGCGACGAGTACGTTGCGTATTTGAGTAGAGAATATTATGATAACACATCTGATATCAGTGGGAGATAAAAAATAAATATGGTATATAATAAAATTTGTGGGTTATTACTAATAATTTGGACTTAAATTGTTCTAATAATTTGAATAAATAGCCTAAAAATGCAGCCCAAAAGTTTAAGTTTAAGTTATTAATAGTAGCTTACAAGTTTCATTATATACTAGACTTATTTTATATCTCTCACCAATATGAAATGAGGTATCACAACGATAAAGCGTGATAAATTGTGTCAGACTATAATCTGCGAATAGATTTGAAATCAAATCTAAGAAGATGGTGGCAGAGTAATATTTCTACATTTGTGTTAAGGGTACCAAGATTTATTGTCGAACAACAAAAGCTTACCGAATCAAAATTTGTCATTGGTGGGTGATAGTCGCTCGGTCACCAGAAATAGAAAAAAAAATAAAAAATAGAAAAAGATAAAAAAACAATCAAAAAAAAACTAAAACTAAAGAAAAAGTACAGAGGAAGAAGACAAAAACACTGGATAAAAAGAAAAGAGATAAAACGAAAACAAAGAAAGTAAAAACAGATGATTCGGTGGGAGGAAAGCGTCGCCGCCTCTCCCTTGTATAAAACCTAAGAAAGAAACTAAAACCTTAATTGTTGTATTGTTAGAGAGAGAACTTCTTACCTTATTTTATTATGTTTGGTTAAATTGTGATAAAATATAAAATACGAGTTGAAGAATTAATTTTAGCCGTAGAATAAAGAAAACAAATAATTTGATAGAAGGACAAGAGAATATATTGATATGTTGATATGTATAATGCATATGGTTTTGATTGAGTTTTGCTCACAATATCTAACTATTTATTTAGAATTATGATTAATATAAATTAAAAATACAAACAGATTTATAATCGTGTATAAAATATCAGACTATATGAATTGTAAAGAAATACAAAAGTATCTATTTCTAAATCAATATTTAAATTATTAGGAAGAAATAAAAATGTAACTTTAAATGTACACCAGTTATAAATGTATTCAATTTTCATAATAACATTTTGAGAGTATAAATGTTAAAAAAAATAGTAAATATTTAAAACAGAACCTCATGGAATAACAGTTTACTACATGAGAGTTATCTTAAAATAAGTTACCGAAATAAAACCCTAGAGTTATTAATCCTAAAATTAACCACTCGAAATCCAAATTTAATTTAACTGAATAGATCCAATCTATTAATGGGGCTGTTTGGCAAAATTACTATAAATAATTTTTAGGTTCTTACTACTAATTTTTATTTTAGTTATAAATTATAAATTTTTTTAAACACCAACAACTTCCATTAATTTATAATTTTTTTTTAATTTTAATTATAAATTATAATCTTTACTAAATACTCTCAACTTCTGCACAAATTATAATTTATAAACTACTATAAATTAGTGGTTTCAACACTATTAAATATCACCAATGACCCTGAGAGAAGTTGACCTTTTAATAATATATACAGGATTAATCATTGTGAATGAGCATGATAATTAATGATGCATGCAAAGAGTTGGGGGAAAATAGGAGTGTTTGTGGAGCCCAAACCAACTCAATGATCAAGACTAATGGTGGAATAAGTTCAAATCATGACAAGAACTTGAGCTTATTGTTTTTATCTATATTATTATTTGGTTTATTAATATTGATTTGATTTTTTTTTGTATCTTAATTTATACTGAAACTTGATTATCCAAAAATAAAAGTTAAAAACATGAAAATATATAAAACTTTTCAAATATAATAAGTTTCTTTTAAAAAGTTGCATTTACCTCATAAATAAAAGCAAAAAATGTGACAAAAGATATGATATATTTTTAATACAAAAAGTTAAAAGGTTGCTATCAACATGGATCGGACCCTACAGCTTCTTTGAGCAGCTTAGTTTTGAATATCATACCATATTGGTTGGTACGTATTGTTTAGAAGTAAAATTAGTAGGTTAATTATTTAATTTCGTATACTATTCAAACTATCGATCTCTACTACCAATTGTTTTAGAAAATACCGGCTCATACTATCTTGTATTGAGCAATACCGAGTACGTATCGATCCGTAATTATTTATATATATATATATATATGTATAATATGCTCTAATTTAGCATCAAGTACAGCATAAAATAAGAGTTATATGATTCGTGAATATTAATCTATTATAAAAAAATATTACATATTAAATTTATATAACTTTTAAGTTAATTAACTATATATCATCATGTTAATAAATACTTATATTATACTAAATTATCTAGTGTTGAACAATATTTTAAAACAAAATATATGTAATATTTTATAGCAATAAATTTGAATAGACAATTGATATTTTATCAATATCGATAAGTATTATATTAATAAAAAAATCAATACTCTATACGATACACTAGAAGGGCCATTTCTATAGATATGTACATATATATATATATATATATATATATATATATGAGAGAGAGAGAGAGAGAGAGAGAGAGATTTATTATTTTAAAGTGTTGTATGTGGTGGCCTCCCTTCCCAATGAGACAAAAGCTTTTTGTTAAAAAAAAAAAATATATAGTCATACGAGGTGGTTCCCAAAATGAGACAAAGGCTCTAAAGATGTATGGTTTACTAGTTTATTTTGATTTTTTGTTGTTTTTTTTTAATTTTTGTTATCTTTTGATTTTTTTTTTGTTTTTTTATTATTAAGATAAATTAGAAAAATAATTAATATAAAAAATTTACTAAAAATAAAAATAAATAACATAATATTTTAAAGTGTTATATGTTGTGGCCTCCTTCCCAACGAGACAAAAGCTTTTTGTTGAAAAAAAAAAAGAAGTTAAACGAGGTGGTTCTCAAAATGGGACAAAGGCTTCAGAGATGTACGATATATGAGTTTATTTTGACTTATTGTTATTTTTTTTAATTTTTTTATTTTTTAATTTTTTTTACTTTTTTCATCATCTCTATAAATTAAAAATAATAATTAATATAAAAAATTTACTAAAAATAAAAATAAATAACATAATATTTTTAAGTGTTATATGTGGTGGCCTCCCTTCCCAACGAGACAAAAGTTTTTTGTTAAAAAAAAAAAAAAAAAAAGTGATAAACAGTTCAATTTATAAGTCGTTTACTATTTTTCATTCAGTATAAAATTTTTAACAGGTAAGATTCATCCTCATAAAAATTTTAACACACAAGTTTTTTTAGGACAAAAAATACACTAGAACAGATAAATTTGTATGTATTTTTTCAAAATATGTGTAAAGTAGATAGATAAATTTATATGTTAGGCACAAATAAACAGACAGATAAATTTATCTATTTGTTATATAAAATGGATAAATTTATCTATTTACAAGGTATTTTTGAAAAAAGTCAAAATCTTGCGCATTAAGATTTATTTTTTAAAATTTTTGATTAAAATCCAAAAAAAAAAGAGTTATACGAGGTGGTTCTCAAAACGAGACAAAGGCTTTAAAGATGTATAATTTATTAGTTTATTTTGATTTATTGTTGTTTTTATTTTTATTTTTTTTATTCTTTGATTATATTTTTTGGTTTTTTTATCAATATAAAAAATTTATTAAAAATAAAAAATAAAAAACATAAAATAAGTCAATAAATTATTATCCAAGTTAAACCTCAATTGGATTCTCTAGTGTGTAAGATATGAGAGTACTTACTAATTTAGAAGTGAGAGAATTTGGTTGTGACAACATATATTTTGGGTTCTTTAAGAGATGGTTCACAAAGTTCTTCTAGATGGAGGTGATTTCTAGGGTTGCCATGGTAAATATAGCTGTTTAAGCTCGTACCTATAATTAATTATAAACTCAGAGTTATTGTGTTTGATTTTTACAGACAAAATAGTATTACTCTTGTTCGATAGTCTAGGTGATGAGTTGACACCAATGCCTAAATTTACTTAGTTGTAAACTAGATTTTTTATTATAAGTTAATATAAGTTAAATAATAAAAAAAATTTGTTAATTTGTTGAATCTTAGAGATGAGTTAAAGTTATTTTTCTTAAATGATTTTGTAAGTAAGTTTGAGTCAAATAAATAATTATACTAATTACATAATTATTCATTATCTTATTTTTATGTTTTTGTGTAATTTTATATTTAACATAAATCTTGTTTAATAGATCTAGATGAGTAGACTTTAAATATATAATTTTTACAAAAAAAAAAATATCAGTTTATGTTTGGCTAAAAAATGTTCATATAAAAAGAAAAAAGTCAATTTAGTAGGTTTTTTGCTCTTTTATTTTAGATTTTTCATTTTAGTCAAATATTTAAAATTTAGCTCTAGTGGACATACTTTTTAAAATCCTTTCATCACAAAAAATCAAAAAAATAAAAAATTTAAACAAAAATATATATAAAAAATTTTAAAAATGACAAAAAAAAAGTCACTTGGCCTTTTAGTCCACACACAAGCTCAATCCCAAAAATTAGAATATTTTTAACAAATTTGTTACGAAAATTAGTAAAGAGTATAAATGGTAAGTGAAGAGCAAAAAAGAAAAAATACTATAAGCATTGAAATCGTCCAACAAGACGATACTTTTTTGAGCGTTAAGCTAAAAATACTTAAATTTGAGTTAAAATCACTTACCAAACAAGGACTATGTTGAGGTGAGTTTAAACCAGCATTGTCTGGAACTTATTTTCAAATAATTGGGAAAAAAAGAAAAAAAAAAAGAAGAAGACCAAAGCTAATGCAGTCCTGGTCCCATGCTCCTTAGATTGGGGTTGTCCCATGATGCATTTTCTACTTTAACCATGGAATAGAAGAAAAAAATTATATGATATCCCTTCATTCACACTCATCTTCTCAACAAATGTGGGAAAGGAAGTTGGCATGGGTAAAAAAGTCAATAAAGTAAAACTACCCACTAAGCTTCTATTCTTGACAATGATTATTCATTATAGCAGCATGAATTATGGTGTTTTTTTAATCATATGATGAGAATTTCATTTATTCAAACAGACTCAACACTCCCCCAACCACAAAAGAATTGGACCACTTTGACATAACATATAATTAAAAGTTGAAACTACTACCATTAAGAATACATAGAGTAGACCATGTTTGGTTAGAGAATTAAATTTATTAAATTAATAGTGTATTAATGAAATTGTTAGTTTATGGATTATTATGAATGGTGTTAATAGTGGAATTGTTTTATACCCAACTGTATTTAATTAGAAAAATAGTATGAAGGGATAAAGAGTGATCAAGGCTTAGGGGAAGCAGGAATTTGCGCAATTTAAGAATTCAGGAATTTATTCATTCCAAAGTCTCAAGTTCAAAACTCCTTTTAAGTGCTATAAATTTTTTTCGTTAAATTCATACGAGGCAAAAGTTTTGACTTTAATTGGGACCTCCGCTAGTAGACGGTAGGATTGATCTCCCAAAAATTAATCGATGTGCGCATAAACTGTCCCAAACACCATGAGATGTCCAGAAAAAGAGTGGGATTTATCATTTATATGAGTAAAATAATCTAATTCTAGTCAAATATTCTACACCTTTTACTCTACACATTTTGTGTTAAATAGTAGGAGTGCACAAGAGACTTGAGAAACTCGAAAATCGAACCAATTCAACCTCTATTGGTTGGGTTGGTTTGGTTTTTACAAGTAATTAATTTGGTCCTGAATCCTAAAAAAAGCAAACCGATAATATTGGTTCGGTTCCTGGGTTAGTCTGAAATTAATCCGAATTAACCCGAAAA
>JAOTRH010174151.1:0-12276 GCA_034768845.1 Heliamphora exappendiculata | reverse complement strand
AAGAATTTGATTTTCTGTTTTTTTTATATATATATATATATGTAAAACTAATTCATGAATTTCCGACAGTTAGCAGCTCTACATAGACAGGGGACTTTGGATTCTTCACGCTCGTCGGTGTCGAACAAGTAATCGTACCTGCCGGTCATTAACCAAAGATACGAAATTGTGAGAATTGAAGGGAAATGCCAAAAGTTACACGCATGTAATTAGGCTTTGTTTGGTAACCTATATTAAAGTAAAGCCAGTTTTTTTTTCCTGACTTCAAGCCAAATAAGAAAAAATATAGTTCAATTAGTATTCGTTTGGCAACTTAGCTTTAAACTGGCTTTTTGACTTTAAATTACTTTAAATTAAAAAGCCAAAAAAAATCATTTGGTTGAAAAACTAATAACTTATAAATCACCAAAAAAATCAAATAAGCCAAATGTTAAATTCCAAGCTTGCCCTTATATTTAATAAAAGCCAAAAGCCAAAAAAAACCAAAAAAGTAAAATTGAAAATTGTTATGAAAAAAACCAAAATGCGTAAAAGCAAATAAGCTAAAAGCTGAGAGATAAAAAAACGAAACTTTTTGATTTTTTGGGTTTTAAGTCAAAAGTCAAAAAAATTGACTTTAAGCTGTTAGCCAAACAAAAGTTTAAGCCCTAATTGGCAACCTTGACTTTTTTGTTTTTTTTGACTAAAAAATCAAAAAATCAAATTAAAATACAAGCTGTTAAAATATTCTATTCAAACTCTGACCACTTTTAAAATTACAATAATACTCATCATTCATAATTTATTTACTACAACTATTAATTACATATAATTATTAATATCAAATATATAAAAAGATAAAATTATTCACTTTGAACAAAAAATAAAAAAAATATTAGATTTTTACCAAACAACTAACTTGAAAAAAATTAGCTTAAAAACTAAGTTATTAAACAACATATTTTGAACCCAATTTAATTTTTCGACAAAAAACGTAAAAACATAAAAACATAAAAAAAAAAAAAAATTTAAGCTAGTTGCCAATCAAGGTCTTAGTTAAAAAATAAATTTATGATACCATGCGGAAAGAATAGGCTGTAATTTGACAACTATCTTTTTGGTGACTTTAAGCAGAAAAGATAAAAGTCCTATTTTAAGCTGGAACCAAACAAGACTTAGTCGAGACTCCAAGACTAAAATTTAAAGAATAGGCACAGAGCAAAATTGGACATAGAAGGGGAGGGAGGAGGTACAAGTCATGGAATCTTACGTTAACTCGACACTGGCAGCCACATCGGTCTTGGCAATAAGAACTATCCGACTCTGTTCACCCACGGCCATGATCCTTGCATAGCAATTGGGCATGCACTGCAGCAACGAAGCAAAATGTTTTTTAGGCAAATTCAGACTTATTTCTGTCCTTTTTGAATTTTTTTAAAACATTTTGATCAAGATTATTTATTTTTCGGTTCGTATCAATGAGAGAAACCGGAAAAATAAAGTTTTTTTTTAATACCAAAACATAAGAAAACATTCACTAAAGATAAAAAAAAAAAAAGCAAAAAAATGACTTATTGGCTTTTTTTTTACTTTTCTGAACTTTTATTTTAATCATTGGGTCAAAAAAATTTATTTTTCAGTTTATCTCAATGAGAGGATTCCAAAGATTAAAAAAAAAGTATTCAAATGATTAAAAAAAGTTCCCTAAAACTGAAGGTAACAAAATAAAATAAGCTAATAATCCATTGTCCCAAACTGGGGCTAATTTCAATGTACACAGTTCTCAATTTAATAGTGCACTATTCTCAAAAATCTCACAAACCAAAACACACTCGCGTGAATAATGCTTGGGCCCGGAACAAGGCTTCGGCAGCCAAACCCAATCTGGGCACTACCTAATTCACAAGTAACTTGTTACATTATCCTTCCATAAATACTTAAAGCAGTTCTATTTATCGATAAAGATTGACGAGGAAATGTAGCATGTGTGTAACGCCTAGTTGCCGAGCCAACGAATGGGTCGTATCATCATATGACCCTACCCGAGGGGAATAGCGGAGCTGGGCAACTTAAGTTGGGTCATGTTGTAGTATGGGCAGGCAAAAAAGTGATATGCATGCACCCTAATTAAACAAATCCAATCCGCCTAAGCTATCACACATATGAATGAATATTGAAAATAATTTCAAAATGAGAACTTACAGAATGGTTGATCAACCGAGCTATATTCCCTTTATTTGTGGCATCAATTACTACTTCATCACTGATCTTGAAAAGCTGCAAAAACATTTCATCACAGAATCATTATCACAGAAAAGGAATTAAACTGCAGTTACAAGGCGCTACCACAAATAATGAGTGTGTTTGGTGTAACTAAACTTATAGATTATAGCATAAAAAATGTGATTATGACTTACAACTTACAAGCGTTTGTTAAGGTCACAAACTTATAACTTCAAGTAATAGAATTTATGTTTATTGATTTAGAATCAGAAACTACAAGCAAAAAAACCACTTGTTTGGATATTTAAAACATTTTAATGAGCTAAAAGGTAAACTCAAACAAACACCCTCAATAGACTTCGAAATAAGAGCCTCTTCTATACAAGATTGGTTAAAAGCTAGCTTATTCAATCGAAATGCAAGCAACATAACATCAGAGATGCAAAATAAAAAACCGTAGTCAGGTAAACAGTGTCTGGCTTTACATGAATATGATTGTGCGCGAGGCAGTTAACCACATGTTAGAATAAGTTCAATACATGGTATGAGTCGTATGACGTCGTGGGTTTCCCCAACGGTGACTCGTTACGACTACAGCCTTAAAGAGAGATTGGGAGTGCGAACTGTAGTATCAATGAAGCAACTTAAGAAACACGCATAGTTTTTAATAATATTTTTATAGTTGCGCATGCTTGGACACGCAGAAAACAAATTCGGGACATGTTTGGGGTACAAACCAAAACTTAAATGGTAAAATATACTGAACTTCCCTGAGATTTGTAATTAGTACATAAGCACCCATGTAGTTTAGGGAATTAAGATATTCTCGTTTAAATTTCTAGTCTCATTACAAATTCATCCATTTCATTAGTAAACGGATAGTTATTGATTAGTTGCAGTTGATGTCAACAATAAAAAATCCTAAAAACTAATTTTATTCCTATTAAACCCCTCTAATTCCTCTCTGTACAACATAAAAATCTACTAATAATCCATGTATTCGGTTCAAGGTGGGGATTGTAACTTTCCAAACTACACGAGCGCTTGTGTATTGGCTACAAACTTCAAAAGGTCAATGTATTTTACCCAATTTTAAATATTCAGACTAGATCAAACATGCAATATTAAAAAAAAAATCAGATAAACTAAAATCTTTTTTTGTTGGTAGGATAATCTTTTTTTTGGTTGATGAAATATTTATAATCCCAAATATTAAGTACAGGTGGTTAACATGTGTATGTGTGGGTGGGTGTACATATGATATATAATTTATTTAATGTGTCCTGATGTGTCTGTCCTAATTTTTTTTAAAATTAAGAGTTGGTGCCGTGTCTTATCCTATATCTGTATTCGTATCCATATCCATGCTTCTTGGGAAGCAAAACCAACCCCACTTAAAACAACCTCCAGGCAGCACCGGCCATATAAAGGAAAGTAAGAGCAAGGGAGTCTCTCAGCACTTCCCCAACTTAAAATGTAGTTACAGTAACTGCCGATTATCCTAATCATTGAACTCTTGGCCTCCTGGTATTCACGTTCCAAATCATAAACCTATCGGGAAGGTTATGAGAAGAATTTGGAAATTGATAAATTATACAACATTCCATTGTTTAGAAGAAAATAGAGAAAAATAGCTGTTAGGTTTTTGTAATCTTCAAAAAGGAAACAAACATCTAGGCAGTTCATTTCAGCTTTGTTAAAATCGCAAAGCTCTTAATGGAATCAATCAAAACTTTGGACGAAGGTTGAGATTGACATGCGTGCAAATACAGAGCATCATAAATAATTAACTCACATAGCAATCTTTGCCTTCTAACCGGTAGCATGCCTCCCTTAAATCTGCAATACTACGCCTCACGTGCTCACCACGATACTCAAGAACCTGGAGACATATGTTACCAAGATTAAACAATATAACCATATGAAGAAACCCAGAAAAAATATATATTTTAATCTCATTACAAGTATGTCACATGACTCCAGCCTAGCATAATACTTGGAGAAACTGCTTCGGACAATGGAAAAACAAACAGGAAAAATGCATAAACCCAAAATATGTTTACTTTTAAAAAACTACATATTATATGAAAAGTAGCTACCAAAAAAAAGAGTTTAACATGCTGTAATAAAGGAACAGGCAAGACACACACACACACATACACACAGAGAGAGAGAGAGAGAACCATTTCTCCTTCTTGTATTTTCCGGCGTGCAAATAGTCCCCATCCATGTATTCCAGATCTACCAAAACAAACACGATAGCGTTCTGTTTTCTGGAGAAATGAGAAGTACCAATAGATGAGAAAATTGCACAAGTTGAGTAACAATAGCTCATAAAGAAAGATGATTTGCCTGTAAGTGGTTGAGCCGTTCCTTGAAAGTAGCAAAAACCTTTGGGTCTTCAATTTCCTAAAGAAAGGGAAAACATTGAAATTACAAATTTATTCATCCTACACTGCAGTTATGTAAAAACCTTGCTTCATAAAAAATGCAAAATGCATCTTTTGAAAGAAATTACTCCATGTGAGTTTAGGCAATCTATTGCATCAAAAGAATGATGAATTGGCCCCATCAGTCGGTGGAATATTGACTCTGCTCCAGTATTCTACAAAACAGAAGGGGAAAATGAAAGACAACTCCCAGATAATTATAATGTTACAGACGAGCTACTGGGAGAGGGGAGAGAGGAGGGGGGCAAGAGTGACAACTTTTGACAGAGAGGGAAAAAAATAATCTTATGCTACATATAAAAAATGAAAAGGAAAAAACATTGTACCTTATTGTTTGATCTTCTAAAGACACGACACCTTGCAGCGGAGAGTGGTTCAACATCATTAGTTTCCCCAGTCGAGAGATCAGGAAGTTCTGCTTGTTTAGATGAAACTAGCCTTGAACCCCTGAAGCAATGTTCTTGCTTTTGGCTTTGAAGCAAGCTTCTAGTAGAGAATACCCCTGCTGGAGTCTGTATAATTAAAACATTATCGGGGTTTGGGGCCCTGCACCAGAATACAAGGTATAAAGACAGTAAGGAAATGCCAAAGCAAAACCAAACCTTTCCCTACAGTTTTTCTTGTCTTCATGGTTAGACAGTGAGGGAACAAAAGGTAAAGTCTGAATAACAATTTCATATTAGAACTCTTAATTATTTATCAAAGTGATGAATTAATATTTGTTAATTTATTGTTATGATACCCCAATATTAAGAAAATGAATAACTCAAAAAAAAAGAACTTTTTAAAACTTTGTTCCCCATAGAAGTAAAGAAAGAACAATAGACCTATTCTTAGTTTCTTACAATTGTAAACAACTATATTTTAACTCTTCGTGACACTTTTAAGCTTGTCTTTTGTGTCTTGGAGAGCACCTCGTCATCTATTCTTTGAAAAGGTGACTTTATAACAACCGTATCCAAATACACAAAACCCCATAGATTATTTTTGCAAGCATAGGGAGGGGCTTCTTTTATATAGGAAGAAGGCATCCAGCTGATAAGTTAAGCCAACTAACGTTAGCACATTGTGCATCAAACAACCTAGGTTTTATACCTGGCTTCTCATATGAACCTCTGTTACTGAGAAAAAAGAGTGGGATCTATATCTCACAGAAAACACACTCAAGCTGAAGGGCAAGAAAAAGACAATGAGAAGAAGAAAAATAATTGAAGGAGGAAAGAGAGAAAATTCTTACCTGTGAACAGCACAATATGATACCCACTTGGTAATCTGCCTCCCATTTTTCTCCAAGCAATGCAACTGAAAGTTTAAACATGAGAATCATAAAAAAAATCTTCATAGTTCATAGCAGAAGTGGAAAAATTCTGGAATGGATTCCTCTTAAGTGATGGAATCTTATAGAACATTTTAAACATTCAGAATGTGCCAAAGCATCTTTAGTCTTGTCAAAAAGGAACTGCTTTATAACCACAAAATTGGACCCTTCTTTCTCTTTTTTTCCTATATATCAGATTGTCAGCCGCCCCAATTGATTGGGACAAAAGCTTAGTTTGGTTTGGTTTGGTTTAATTATCAGATTGTCAGCCGCTTAGGATTTCAGGGGTCCAATTTGGAAGATGCTACACGAGCACAATATTCACAATCCATCATACCGCAATAATGCATAGTTGCATTTTATGAGAATTTATAATAGCATTTTAACCAGTATGGACCCATAGATAATGTCGATCATCGCTCAAAATATCATGCCCCACGGCAAACAGAATAAGATGCAATGACATGTTGACCACTCAAATAGGATAGCAGATTTATATTTCACAATCTAAACAAAGTGTTCCCTCATTTGTTTTCCATCTAAAGAACAGTATATGAGATGGAATATGATGAAACGGATATGAATACACAGATGTTATAAAATTATTGCAAGCCATTATGATTTCCAACAATCATTTCGCTAGCTTTAACTCTTTAAGTAGCCTATGAAAATAGAGTGGTTTCTCAAAAGTATATGTTCTTAAATGAAAAAGGAAAGGTAAAAAAAGAAGGAAATAATGTAAACCTACTTCCATGCGATACCCTGCTCTTGATGCACACATTGAATGAAAAGAAGTGGCACACTTGCAACACTGAGTGCAGGAACCATGAATCTGCTTGCAAATTACGCATTCCTGTAGTTCAAGCAAGTGAATCACATTTTCAATATGAAAATATTGACTTATGCTACTAAATAACAATTCTGCATTTATCAGCTAAAAATGCTCCAGAACTCAACAAAAGCATAACCATACTTAGTTCAAGCCCACTAAAACCACCTATTTTCCTGGGTTTTCATTTGATGTTTTACATTTAAAATTCACCCAAACTGCTGGGGTATACCTCAAAGGCCCATTTCCTAATAAACTTCAGCACAAAATCATCACAAGAATAAACTACGTGCTGCAGCCAACAACATTCATATGTGCAAAATTGGCTATAGGAAAGAAGAGACATGATGAAACATTCATCTTCTCACTCTCATAAAATTATATTCCAGTCCTCCAAGTACTGCTGGAGAAGACTATCATTGCAGCATTCGGCATTCAGTAAGAAACACTGCAATGGTGTTAGATTCTGATGGTATTCTACACCATTTCATACCTTAACAAAAGAATTTGATGGTATTCTAAGAAGTCCAACTGCAGGCTCCATATTCTCCACATCTAAAAAGGCAATTTCAGGCCGGAACCAAGCACATGTGACATGAACCCACAAGGTGTTAACATCAGTTGGTTTCAAGGCACCACCTGCAGAAGCACAGCATAAAAATATATAAGAATCACAAATGCAAAATTGAAACTGGGTATTTAACACATAAACAAGGATATCAGAGGGATGCCTTTTACAGGGCAGAGGCAACACTCCCTCTCAACATCAGGAGTTTCACATGCTCTGCAAACCCATGATGTAAAATCGAGAACATTGTTTGCTCCATAGCACTCTTGATGGACAGCCATTTGACACCTGAACACAAAAGGTTAAAAAATAATGATGATGCCAAAAGGTCAAAAAATAATAATGACAGAGACAATTCTACTAGAATTCCTAAATCAGGTGCAATCTCATGTCAGCAAATAAATTATAATTCAAATGCATAAAATACAAAGACTAAGCATAAAGATAAACGAAAACAGCCAACACCTGTTGCAAATAACAATTTTGTTGTAGTCCCAATCCTCAACCCATCTGCAGATTGCACATCGCTCTGTTGTCCACTTTGCATAAACAGGTTCATATTTCTCTGTTTCAGTGAAACCCGTAGCAAAATCAATTTCTTGTTCGGTAAGTTTTACCGATCAAAATGCTTTACGCCAGGTGCAGAAAAGAAGACATAATCAACTTCAAAATATACATTTTTAAGTGAAGAAGTAAAGTGCTACCTTGGAGAAAAGAAAATAGCTGCTGCTTATGTAACTTCAGTGGATTAAAGCCATGTGTATTATACTCTGCCATCTGTGGCATCAAAACTTCAGTAGGATATGTGGATTGTGACAATTCATTAACTATACTTAGCAACACAAAGATAAATAAGGGAAGATGCAGAGCAAAAGAGGAAATTAAAATACATTATATTTCCATATGTTATAAGATTATAGTTTCACAGCAACATATTAAGTCACATGTTCATACATTAGCATTCTGACCACTACTCTGAGATATTCATAAGTAACATAGAAGCTCTGCCTGAGCAGAGAAAACAAAATTCACATCAAACAAGAGTCCATTCGAATCAAGCACAAACTGCTTACTTAATCCTAGAAAAAAGAAAATCATAAATGACTAAATACACGGTAATAAACATGGGTGCTACAAGCATCCGACATCACAAAACAAACACTAAATCAAGGCCATAGAGAACAGTTTCCGAATTCGGAACAATGGTTTCTTAACAAAGGCGGAATAACTAAAATATATTCATTGGCAAATAGCTAATCCGAAATACCAAGTACAAAATTAACGTCCGAAAGCTCACTATAGGACAATTGTTTAGACATAAGAATACTGAAGTGGACATTATCTACTATTCCCCGGTGTAGGTGTAGGGTTCCGACATAGACTAGAGTAGTAAAGTCTGGAAAGATGGAGTGCACTACGGTGGCTCAAGGACGCCGGAGGTAGAGGAGGTGAGAGCTTAGGACAGGCTTAGAGAAAGAGAAAGAGGGTGACAGTGGAGAGCAACCGAAGATATAAAGAGGTTATATCTTGCAGAGAGATAGCAAGGCTCAAGACGATATGGTTGGAGATAATATGTTCTGGAGGATTGAAGTGTACCTATTTATAGGCAATGTGGAGGGGACACCAGCATCTTCAAGATCACTAAGGACGACGGGTGTTCTATCCGCCATTGGTTCTGCAGATATAATCTGCTAGCTCTGGTGGTTTGTATGATATGCTAAGGTGGGTATATTTCGGCGTATCACACCATTTACAGGTTTGATAGGTTAGAAGCCAGCTCCTAAACTTGAAGGAACTTTGTGTCCTAATCAGGCATCATTCTCTCTATGACCAGTCAAATAAAGTTGCTTGGAGGCCATTCCATTGACAAACCCTAGACCTCTAACTTCCAAACCGCATGCCTTCTTTGTTCTCAAGCGAGGAGGTGCATAGACCGTGCTCTCAACTTAGGACTAGGTTAATATTAGAGATGGTGGAGGCTGTGGGCTGGCCCACTTGCCCGAAAGAGATTGGCCCGACACGGCCTACTTGCCTGGAGGCGAGGAGAATGGACTGGCGGCCTGGAGATTAGCCGGATGACCTACAAGAAGATTGGCCCAACGACCGTCTTACCCGGAGGCGAGGAGGTTAGCCTACTTACCTGGAGGCAGGTTAACTAGATACACACGTTAATACCCCATGCATACATGCATTCATGAATGTATGCATATTTTATTGTAGCGATTTTTATATTTGAAAACTTGCATATTTTATATCTTCATGGGGACGCGATTACACATGGAGCTTTTTTTGATTTATTCTTTTAGCGGTCTTGGAGGAACACGTACAAATGCTTGGATCCTTTCTTGGTAAGTTTGGAAAATGTTGCATTCGATTTCGAAGTCATTCCACATAAGCCACATGCCTCATGTTGGGCCTGAGAGTTCTAACATGCAGATGACTGCATATCTCATTTGTCTTCCAAAGGCTTTCCCTTCCCGCCTAGTTATTCTTGTTTTTGTGAGAATAACTAGTTGGGGGAGATGCTGCATCACGAGGTAGCTGAAGTTTTCAAAAAAATGAGAACTAAAGATTTCTTGGGCGCTCCAGAGAAGAACCGTCATCGGCGGGGTGAAAAGAGGCAGGTACAAGGAAGACTCATCTATAAACTCTTCTCCCTATGTTCCCCCCACCCTGGTTCGAGATGGTGTGTGGAAGGTCCATCAGGGTAGGACATAAGGTAACCAGATGGTCTGATGATTGACCATCTTATCTTCCTTTTTAGGTAATGGTGATGCAGAGTTGATGGAGATTGGGTTTTGCCACCACCTTCTCAGCATGATAGGCGTCGCCCGGGAGAAGAAACTTTCTCGAATGGCTAACCAGGCAGTGATAATCCAGGAGGAGGATATGGCGGTCAGGTGGTTGAACTGGCAACTGAAGGACAACTTGATCAAATAGTTGGACTAGTAACCAAGGAACGACAACTTGATCAAATAGTTGGACTAGTAACCAAGGGACGACAACTTGATACTAGATTGTTGAGTGAGGGTCCGCTCGTCGGGAAAGTGTGGAAGCTTGTCTTCTCGGTCTATTGTTGTTGTTTTTTCTCCTCATGATGAGCTATGAAGCCTACCGCAAGTTATTGTTTGGAGTTGGTGATGTAGAAGGTGATGTTTTTGTCACTTCATGGAGATATCTTTATATAGGCGCTCGAGCTAGAATACGATAAGCTTCTTGGAGGGTATCGAGGAGTGGTGCCGAGTCATGATTCTTTGATTCTGACATCCATCAACATAAATTACATATGAATAAGTGCCTAGCTCTTATGAGGGCACTTGTGGCCAATGGGTTGAATACACCGCAAAACGGGAGGCCTCTTGAATTTAGACGAGTTGTGAGGGGAGACCAGCACGTTAGGCCAAGTAGTGGTATTGAAGGGTGCAGTCACCTTCACACTAGGCTCGCCTGGGAAAGCTGCCGCTTAGGCCGAACCTGTCACTTAAAAAGAGTCAGAATAATGTTTTCTATTTTTGTGTAAGGAGACTACTTTCGTAAAATACGAGGATTAGCTAAAGTGGTGTACTTTTTCTTGTCTCTTCAAACTATGGAGAGGGAAGAGTGTAGTGTCGGCACTCTCTCTCGGCTCCCCCATTTTTTTTTCTTTTTTTTTTTTTTGGTGGCACACTAGTGATTAGGGAAGGAGGATCAAATATTGGAGAGAGTGCTCTTCCATTTTGGTGAAACTCATTGGAGAAAGTGTCATGAACGTTGCAGTGTTATGAGCCTCAGCCCCCCAAGGACAGTGACTCGTTTCTTTTTTTTTTACAGCTAAGCAGGACTTGGCACGGTATACATGCCTTCCCCTTTGTTGAAAAGGAAGGGTAAAGAGTGTGGTTGCAACCGCAGGTCTATCTTTTTTGTGAAAGAATGCAGAGTAGTAGGCCTGTGGTTGATTTTTTCTATGTTTAGAAGATATTCCTTTTTTTGTGAAAATGGGAGTGGATGTTGCAGATTTAGCTACTTGAGTAGGGAGCCGTTGGGCACCTTTTTTTTAATATGTACATATCTATTTACTATTATAAAGAGAACTCATAACTTGGCAGTTACATTTATAAAGGGAACTCGTAACTTGGCAGTCACGCACTTTATTTTTCCCAAATTATTCTAAATTATCTTTCACTTTAACTTCTAACTAAAAGGACAAAATTGTAAAAACAACCTCACAGGCAGTTTTTATTTTCATTCAACCACCACGTTCCACTCACATCTCTCTATTGTCAGTTTCTCTCTCTATGGAGTGATGAATCTCTTTTTCGCCATTTTAGAGTTGTTTGAAGAAGAAAACCCGGTAATGTTATTCTCTTCTGGAATTGATCGCTCTAGAACTCTTAAAATCATATTCTTTCATGCTTTGTTGACATCAATTTTAGTCCCTTTCCACATCCATTTCATTCGAGTTGCGCACGCATAGCGTATGCCCAATTGGCTAGTATTTATATATTTATACATATCTTCTTCTTCCTCCTCTGGTTCCCTCTTTTTAAAAAAAAGAAAACGGGCCTTCCCATATTGAGTTTGGAGAGAGAGTTAACTCTAAATCTTGGAGACAAACATTGTATTGAAGCCTCACTAAGACAAAGCTTGAGCTAGTTGCCTGAGGAGTTCTCTTGCGACTACATTTGGGAGATATCTTGGAGGTATTTTGTTTCTCCCTACTTGTATCTTTTGTATTTTCAACATCATGTTATGTATTGCAATGGGTTTTGGTTTTGGCATGGGTGTTGCCTTCAGAGGTTTTGCCCCAAAAAAGAAAAATGGAGGTTAGGGTTTTGTAAGATGGGGAGTAATGGGTTGGGGGTTACCGACGAAGAGGGAGAACTAGGGAGGGGAGAGAAAGGTTCGGGTGCGCGGGGGGTGCAGGGGTGTT